>PVKU01008657.1:0-65634 GCA_004027475.1 Anoura caudifer | reverse complement strand
GCGGACAATAACGGACCCTTTCTGTTGCTCAGTAACAGTTTTGGGGGCTCGTCCGGGATCTTAATTGCCTGTGGAAGACTGACCCCTCAGGTTCGAGAAAGTGAGACTTTGGAAGTGTTTTGCCAGTCTCGAGAACCCACTGTTTTGCTCTGTAACACCCAGAATTGCCGTGATGGGAAGCACTGTCCCCACGTGGGTCACTGGGAGTGATGGCAGGCGTGCAGGGTCGATATGACTTCTACCCTTGAGTCCCGTGGTTATATGTAATACTTGCTGGGGACAGAGTACCATGTCTTGGTTATTGATTTAGAGGGGATTCTGCGCCTTGGAGCGTAGTGCCCACCCTTGTAGGGTATCATCTCTAAGATGAACTTTTACCTGTGTCTTCAAAAGATTGTCCCTTCGTGCCATTGGCTCAGAAGTTTCAGGGTGGTCCTTTGCCCACTCTCAAACTTGCCTTACTGTAAAGTGGGTCTCTGGGTCCAATGAGATGCTATCGGTGGGTCTAATACCCTGAGCCCTAATACCCAGTTTGTGATCCCCCCGGCCCCCAGGCCCCTTGGATAGGAAAGGCAAACTCTCTGTGGCATGCGAGTTAAGCCAGTCAAGGCGAGTCCCGCCCTTCCAGGGTGGCTGGTTGGTGTCTGGGTGGTGGTGCCACACCGAGAGTTCAGGTCTGGGCTGTGTTGCTTGCAGGTGGATTCAGCAGCAGCAGGAGCTACATCAGCCTCGGGGAGTTGGGGCCTGTGTCGGGCGCACGACTGGCTTCCTTCCCGCCACCCTAGCGGCTCTATCCGTGTACCTGTTGAGCAAGCTCTGGGGTGGTCAGTGATGGAAGAGAGCTGGCCTCGGTTGGTGGAGTCATTGTATCTCTGGTTGTTGGGTGTGTCTTCATGATGGATGCTGACACAGACCACAAAGGTCTTTGAGCTTAATTCCTACCCCCACAGGACCATCCACGGGCCTGCTTGGCCCTAGCCTTCAAATCTTTCCGTGTTCAGGCCACTCAGCAGTGAGCTAAGCCATTCGCGGCTCCCAGGAGTCCACAGATGCTCTATCTGCCGCCCCAAATAGATGACCAATGCATGATTTGAAGGTCTTCCCTTGGCTGGAGTTGCCTCCCCGTGCCTTTTGGAGCCACCACCGGGTACTCAGGGGCTGTAGTGCAGCAGCAGTCCAGCTTCGGGTAGCGTCCCGTAAGAAGGCGACTCATCTGTGAACTCAGCTTAGCCTTTCCCCTCCTCCCCAGCAGGTGGGAAGGGGCAGTTCTCACCCGCGTGGCCGCAGGTGTGAACTGCAGGAGGAACGCTGGTGTCCCAGGTCCGTGACCTGGGGGCCCAGGCCAGCCACTCACTGCGCATGCCAGCCCCGCTGGCGCCTCGTCTGTAGGCTCCACTTCCGTTGCGAGAATTATTTGCTGATTGCTTGCTCAACCTTCTGCGTTCACAGGTCCCGACAGCAGCACCCAGGTCATGACGGGCAGTCATGGCTGTGTGGCCATTGGGTGTCCATGGTCAGGGACTCAGTCTCTATCAGGACCCAGTACCAGAAATGAGCAGCGAAAGCACGTTGTTTCTCTGCTGCAGGTGGCAGGATCTTGCTAGAGAATCCTAGGGCTCCACTTTGTGATTCGCCTGCGGGGCTTGTGTCAAGCGGCACCTGGTGCCTTCCCGCCACCGAGCGGTGGAGGTCTACCAGCCAGCATGGGCCAAGCGACAGGCACGCTTGCCTGGACCTGCTGCAGTGCCCTTTCCTTCTGCAGCCCTCACTGAGAGGTGGCACCTGCCACGCCACGTGGTGGATGTGTTGAACCGTGTTTCCAGGTTTGGAACACGCTGCCTCCAGAGCCCAGAGCGGTCTTCCGAGCCTGTGCTTCCTTGTTAGAGGCAGCAGGAGGCACAGATGCAGTAATTCATCCTTTACTTGGGAGGCGCTGTTCCGGCATATCCACCGGGGTGTGACCATTGGGCCCTTGAGGGTTTATCGATGCCCTGGATTCCCACAGCATTTTTCTTCCACCTTCTGGAGCACACGTGTCTCACAAAGACCTGCAACGTGGTTGCGGGCCAATGTGACGTTCTGAGCAAAGTCCAGATGGTCCGGGTCTTTTCAGATGGAATTATGACAGAGGGCGGGGGAGTTAATAGAGCCCTGGACAGAGCTATTAAATAAATATTGTTATCCATCCTGCGTGCATATAAACTGCATCTAATCTTCCTGATAAAGACAGAAAATAAGGCGTCCATTGTACCAGGAGCTGCATGCCGCATCTGTGCAAGTTGGCTCTGGAAGGGAGACCACGGCTGGTACGACTGGTGTGCTGGGGGCTACTGCACGGTTGATTTGCAGTTCACCTCTCTGTTCCAAAATCTCGACGACTTGGAAGCAGCCCAGTTAGGGAATGAAGTGGGGGAGGTGATCGAACCCCCCCCCCCCCCCCCCCCCCGCAGTGGCCCTTAAAGGCCTGTCATTTCTCCCGGGAAATACTGTTTTTTACTATCCTGTCCATAATTCAATCTCATCAGTTTTGCTCGGCCTTCCCTGCATTCTGCTTGTGCCCCGAGCCGTGATGCTGTTTGCAGCTGGAGAGCCCGAGCGGGCGTGACCGCGCTGCGGCCAGAGCCTGGCTCCCGGTGGGCACTCCGAACCTCCACGGCTCTCAGTGTGTGGGCTGAGCGGGCAGCCCCGAGTTCCTGTGCAGCCTGCTGCCTGCTCACTGCGACTCCAGAGGTGGTGCTGGAAACTTCCTGCTGCGAGGGGTGGAGGGTGAGGCAAGTTTTCTTAGAAGGGACAGATTCAGATAGGGGAAGGTGTGAAATCGAAACTACCCTTTCTGATAAAGAACTTTCTGTTTCAACGTATCTCTCTCTCTAGACTTCCATTTCTATAGTAATGACTGTGCTTCGAAAGTCCGTCCCAGGCAGCGTCGGCGTTGAA
Organism: Anoura caudifer; assembly: GCA_004027475.1. Lineage (NCBI taxonomy): Eukaryota > Metazoa > Chordata > Mammalia > Chiroptera > Phyllostomidae > Anoura > Anoura caudifer. The sequence goes on along the minus strand of PVKU01008657.1, from coordinate 62,697 downwards.
CGCTGGTATTCAAAGCGTGTCTTCTCCCTGTTTCTCAGCTGTCACCGGCAAGTGGCCGTGGATGTCCCTGTAATGTTGGAGTTGTACTGTGACCCCACGGTTATTTTGCACTAAACAACACACACATTCGGTTATCATGAGAAGCTTTCCTATTCGTTACATTTCCAAAAGCAAACAAGACTCAGTGTTTGAACTGTGTCTTCTCTTTTGCTGATGGACATTCTTTGAGGTGGTTTTTTTTTGGTGTGTCTTATTAATAGAACTGAAAAATAAATTATTTAATGTTTTCCTTGGTGCACTGGCCTGGAGAGTATTTTGATTTTTGACCAGTTTGTTGCTTGGCCCATTATCTCCTGAACACTGGGCCTTAAAAATCTCCCTTGAACATAGTTTTTTTTCTCCATTAGAAGGGAAAAAATCAAACCCTTTATTTTCATACTGAGGGTGGAATCGGAAAAAAATGGAGCTGGTGAGAATTCTGTCTTAAGACACACGTACACAATTCCTGATAAAGACTTCTTTCTAAATGTAAATAAGTATGTGCTTTTGTATTTAACTGGGCCACACCATTCCACCTTCCATAAAGTTTCAGCCTAGGTCACGGAGGCCCACATATTTATCTCTTAATAAATCACTAATTGATTCGTTCATTCTCCACCCAGCACTTATCTGTACCTCGTATTGTTCCAGATATTAAAGATGCATTGTTAGCAAATAAGAAAACAGATCCCCGCTCTTATAGAGAACGAGCCATGTTCCGGCTGATTTTAGCCTGATTATGAAAGTAGGAAACCAATTCCATTTTATTCAAGAAGAAAACATGCCTGACGAATAATCGTTTAGAGATTTTAGAATTAGTATGATTTGCAGTCTTTTTTGTGTTCCAGCTTTAGGGTGAGCATTCATAGAATGACCAACTCATTTGGCCTCAGTAAATAAAATAAAATAAGATGTGTGTGTTTGTGAAAGTGTGTGTGTTGTGGGTGGGGAGGGAACCGACTTAGTGATTTTGTTAAAACAAAATTTGATGAGTCTTTCTCATTTAGTTTATTGCCCTGCTGTGCCATCTGGTGGTCAAAAGGAAGGAAAGCAGTTCAGTTTACACCCAGATGTACATAATTGAAACATTTCACCCCTGTACCTGTGATGAAAATGTAACGTGTTATCCAAACTTGGACAGTTCGGAATGTAAAAAGGAAAACAATTACTAATTTCCCAGGGGCAACAGGCATAAAGTGAGACCCGCAAGGGCAAACCTACACTAGATACAAGAGCAATAATTACACTGAGCATTTATTTACAAGGCACCAACGCTTCTCATGTATTATTTCCTAAAATCAACACGGTCAACACATAAAAAATAAATGTAATATTATGTTCATTTTATTGATAAAAACTGTAGCTTGAAGATTTTCCAGGTAAAATATGGGGAGTTCAGTTAATTTCAGCTAATCAACAATTTTTTGTGTGTGCAGTATATCTCAGATAATCAATGCACACTTTTCCATGTAAGTATATCCCGTGCAATATTTGAGACATATTTATACTGGGTGGTCTGCTGTGATGGTTACCCCCCACTCATCCCCAAACCTGGCAGCCCTCGCATGGAGAGGTTAAGTAACTTGAGGCCACATGGAGAGGAAGGACGGAACCGGCACCTGAAAACAGCTCACGCCCAGAACGAAGCTCAGGCTCTCCACTGCAGCGCTGGGTCCAGTGGCCACGCTCCGCTCCTGACCAGGAAGCTCCGTTCATTTGTGGGGGAGGCAGGCGTGTGGACGGTGTAGTGTATCAAAGTCGGTCTGAAATTATTAACAGTGCATTTGTTTTAAGCTCATGAACGTCACCGAATTCTAGGGCAGAAAGTGCAGTTGGGCCATAGGAAGAACTGATCCCAGATGCTGGGAGGTGCTGGAAGATTCTAGAAGATTTTCGTATGGTCAGTAACATAGAAATGACAGCTTGGAACTCGGGGCCCTGTGCAGCGGGCGTAGAGCCTGGGGCAGCACACGCGGAGCTTGGCGACATGGGAGTGGACTCCCACGCTCGCCTCCCAGCAGGGCGTCGCAGAAGAGGCCACGCACCGAGGCTCACCAGCGAGGGACCGACGTCTGGGGGCAGTCTAGCCATGGCTTTGAGCCACCACTTCTAGGACCAGGTTTGGTCGGTTGGCAGTGCCAGAAATCCAGTGTGCATTATTTTAGCAGAAGGAACAATTTATTGTAAGGGTGCTACGGTGACTCCCAGATGTCACAGACGGAGTTTGGGCTTCAGGCACCGCCGGGCTGTGTACATGCGTCCCTCCTGTTCCCGCCCCCCGTGTCTGCTGGCCTGCAGTGCACAAGGCCACCAAGCCATCGGCAGTTCACATCGCCAGCCCTGGCAAAAGGCGGACTGTATCCTCTGAGTCTTGTGTCCGTAACTCCAGGGGACCCCTCAAGGACCTGTCTGAGTCTGCATCCACCTGCAGGCCAGTCTGCTGTGGCCTGGCGAGCCAGGTGAGGAGAAGGAGCGGCCAGTCCACGCCAGTCCTCAGTGGAGCGCTGGAGGGCAGCTCCTGGTGGGAGGGGGCGAGAGAGGGGCTGGGCCAAGCAAGCTCCGGGCCAAGCAAGCTCCAGGCCAAGCAAGCTCGGGGCCCTGCGGTCAGCCTTGCGTTTTTCACTGTGGCTTGTCAGCCAACAGATGGAAGCCTCCTGTTCTCTGACTTAGGTGGCTTCCAGCTCCACTCGTCTCCAGGGGTCCCCTGACTCTTGTAGGGGCCCATGGGTGGTGCGACTTCCCCTGGCTGGTCCCAGAGAAGGCCACCAGGCCACCTTCGTTCTGAGCAGGATCTTTCCAGTGGTGCCTCCTGGCCACTAGGTGGCGACAGACCTTGGAGGATGGGCTCAGTCACCTGGGTATGGGCTATCAGACTCTGAGTCTCTCAGAGGGGACACCCTGGAAGACTGGAACATCAGGGGTGTCCCCAAGGCAGGAATGTAGCAGACGCTGCAAGGCTGCAGGCCAGGGCTCGAGCAGGAGCAGCCCAGAGGTGCTTGAGGGGAGAGCAGGAACCCTGCAGCTCCTCTGGGGAGCTCTGATGTCCCTCGAGCCAGGCGGCATGGTTCTGAGGCCAGGGTCCAGCAGTGCACATACGGGGGACATCCTGGGGAAAGGGTCTCTAAAGAAACCTGTTTCTGGGTAAATAATGACCACATGGCACTTGTCCTCATTGAATATGAGAGGGAGGACCCAGGGTGGGGCCCGATGTCACCCAGGATGACAATACCAATAGTGTCCTACAGACAGGGGGACCCAAGGGGCTGCTGGGGCTGCTGGGGGCACACGGAGGCCTCAGGACCGCCAGACCAGGATGTGCCGCTCACCCGGAGGTGGGCATCCCAAGCTGGGAGCTGGGAGGCAGCAGGAATCCACGCCTGGGCCCCGGGAGCTGCAGAGGCCACAGGGTCCCTGCTTCTCGGTGTGGCTCTGCGTGCTTCTCTCTCTTGCCTTCTTCCCCCCTTGTCATGCTCCTCCGTCCTCCCTCAAGGACGCTCCCAGCTCCCAGGTTCCGTCTCTTCCTCAGGCGGCCCCCAGAGACTAACCCTGCCTTGGGTTTCAATCCTAAGTTCCAAGGGGGTGGGCTCTGACCATCCATGTCGGTCAGGCGTCCCTGCTGCCAGCTGCTGCTGTGGGCAGAGGGACAGGCCCCCAAGTATCAAAGTGGCTGCCAGGGCCCCTGTCGGTGGGCTGCAGGGCAGGTTTCAGGAGAAAGCGTTTGTGGACCAGGAGATGTCTCCAAGCACACGTTCTAGAAGTTCGTAGCTCGAGCTAAGGCTCCCGTGAGCGCGCCTCCTTCTGGCCTCCTGACTCCTTCTGAATGAGGTTTCCTTTATTCCATTTCACAACACGATCGTAAGTATTCTGATTAAAAGACAGTGCAGTACACTGGGAGGCACGTGGGAGACTTTGGAGTCAGGGTGGGAGGCAAACCCCTGGCTTTAACAGCAGATGATTACGGGCAACGTGATGAAACGCTCAGCCTCGGTTTCGGTCTCTGTGAAGGGGCTGTAAGAGCACCCACCTCTCACAGCTGCTGGGCTGGTTAACCAGGCTGTAGAACCGGCCCCCACACTGGGCCTTCCGCTGGTGACAGCCGGAACCGGGACGGATCTCAGGGAGGCCTCTCGGAGTGCGGAGACTCCACCAGCAAAAGTGTTCAATTCAGTAGCTCAGTTTTCTCTCAGGTACATCGTGTGCTGTATGAACGCCGTTCAGTCTTTCATTGCCTGCTGTAGGTCGTGGGGATCTGCCTCGTAAGAGCTGCTTCAAGTCCTGTAAAAATTATACTGTGTACAGGTGAACCCCACTATCTGATTTGCATTGCTAATCTGATTCAGAAGAGTTTCAAGTAATGACAAATTTGATAGTATCATCAATTCGAAAGGAAAGAAATCTAAGTCCATGAGGTTTTAATTTGCGGTTTAAATGACCAATGCTTTAAAAAGGTGGTGCCCTTCCTCATGTGGCCCGCACTGGCCTCCGACAGGGTCGGGTCCTGGCGCTAAGGAGGCTGCATGACATGTGAACAACGTCCTTCCCTCCTTCTGTCGCAGCACGTGGACACGCCAGTGGGGGGCAGGGGCACTCGGGCTCCGAGACCCTGGAAAGCGTCTCGAGGACCCAGAGGGAACCAGAGTGACGTGGGAAAGGGGACAAGCGAACCGACAGCAAGTTGCCCAGAGCCTAACGGGCTCCCCTGCTCTGACTTGGCTGTGCAGAGGGGTGGGGAGGCTCCCCAGGGGCTGTGTGGGTGTTTCTGGAGAGCTGGACGGAGCGTGGGGTTTTCGGAATAATCGCCTTGCTTTCAGGGACCACACAGCAGTGTGTGCGCCATGGCAATCTTGGAACATACAAATAAGAAGAAATGGAAACTTTTGAAAAGTCTATTGATTATAGACATTAATCATATCTATGCAATGCCTTCTCAGCAACACCTGGATTAGTGTTTAATGGAATAATTGGGGACTGTAACCCATCCAAGCTGGCACATAAAACTCTCTCTACCTCCCTGTCATCTGATTTCTCGCTTTCTCTTTCTGTTTAAAATCTACCTATCATCTATCTATCTATCATTGATCTACCCAAAATCTACCCAACTGCCAATTATGTATCTACCTATGTGTCTGTTTGTCACCTATCTCTCCATCTACCTGTTCACCTGTCTGTCATCTCTCAGGAACATTCTGACCGTGCATTCTCTTATGGAAACCCTGCGCACATTCCCGGTTATTTCCTTAGAAAGGGGGATACAATGAATAAAGGACCATTTCAAAAAGCCTGAATTTTAAGAAGTCTGAATTGCATCACTCACGAGCCAGCAAACTTCCTCTGCAAAGGGCCGGCGCTGAGCACTTCCAGCTTCGTGGTCCCCCGCTCTCCGCCACAACTGCTGAGCTCTGCTGCTGCGTCACAAGAGCCGCTGCAGCCGTGGGAGCTGCTGAGCAGGGCGGTGTCCCGGGAAAGCTTTGTGCACATGAACAGGGGACAGGCTGCCCAGCAACTGTGAAGTGCCTCCTGGTAGAGGGATGTGTTCGGAGAAGTCTGCGAGTGGAAAAGGAGGCTGGCCCAAGCGGCTGCCAAGGGCAAGTGCAGAGGAAAGAGAAGGAAGGCACCCCATCAGAGCTTCAGCCAGGGCAGGAGAGCCAAGAAGTCCACCGTGCGGAAACCATGACAACCGCTGACCCCACGCGAGCCAGCAGCGCCCTTTCCGGAAGGTGGGGTTTCCCTCCTTCCAAGCACGTGAACTTCCTTGGCCCCTTTGACGTGAGGTGCTGCCAGGTGGTTCGACTGGGTGGTGAAATCGAAGCAGGAACGTATTTGTGCCCAACTAAAGGGTGTCGTGCGTGTGTGTGCGTGTGCGCGGGTGTGGGTAACTCTAGGAGCCAGCACTGATTCCTCACCTTTCTGACCCCGTGCAGCCTTTTTAAGGTGAAGCTTCCGTCAAGCTGGTGACGAGTGGGCAAGGAAAGCAGAACTCTCCCACAACCCGCGGTACGTGAGCGAGACAGAAGCTAGGGCTGGGGCAAGCCGCCAAGATTTTGGGATTGTCTGTCACCAGGACAGCGCCTAGCCCATCCTGGCCGCCATGCCTCACGGAACCACCCTTCACTAAAGCAGTTTCCCGTGTTACCATCGGTCTTTTGGACCTCCCCTGGTTGTCTTCCCACCCAACATATATTTCTCTCTCTCTCCTTTTTTTTGACCATCAGTCTGTTCTCCCCTTTTGGAACAGGAGCTGCCCCACAGCAGCCAGACCGCGGCTGCGCCCCCTGCTGCCAGAGCTCAGTCTGTGGCCAGGAGGCGAATTGTCAACATCACCGAAGCACCATCGGCTTCGGTGAACGAGCTCTTCGGAGCTCCCGGTGTTTATATGCAGTTTCGCACCAGTCCTCCTGAAGCTGTGTGAGGAGCCAGGATTCTCACCCTTTCTTCTTCATAGGTGAGCAAGTCTCATTTTACCCATGGGAAGTATATTTGTTTGCTGTCGCTGCGTAACAAATGACCACAAATCAGCTTACAGGAGCACGCGTTTACTATGTCCTGGTTGCCATGGCTGAAAGGAGTCTGGTCACAACTTGCTGGGTCCTCCGTTCAGGGTCCCTGCAAGATGGCAATCAAAGTGTCGCTGAGGACTGGGGTCTCATCTGAGGGCTCGATGGGGGGAGGCTCCCCTTCCCAGCTCACGCGGTTGCTGGCAGGATTCAGTTGCCATAGCTGAGTTGGCCTGGGCCTCAGTCCCTGGCCCCGAGGCCCTCTCCTGCGTGTTGCTGGCTGCATCAAAGGTGTCTGCTTGCGAGGGGGACTTAGCACCTTACGTAATTACAAGAGTGACATCGCTTTTCCTGAAATCTGTTACGTGCTACGCGTAAGCCCCACTTTCCATCAAAAGGAGGGCATTACACAAAAATGTGAATACCACCAGGAGGCAGGCGATACTGAGAGTTCAGAGAGGGGAAGTCACTTACCTAAGGACACACAGCAAGTTTTTGGTTTCTTTTTCCTTCTCCTTGGGATCGCCTTCCAAATAAACTCTTTGCTCACTAACCCTTTTTACGTTTTTGGGTCTTCTTCTTTAAATACCCAGGCTAAGCAGACACTGTGCTGTGTAAGCAGGGGACACTAGCATCTTAGTGAGACTCACTCAGGCTTCCACATGAACTCTTCTTTTGTGAAATGTTTCGCTGCGATGGGACCGTTTACTGGCCACCGTTACGTGCTGGTACTTCGCACACATCGAATTTAATCCAGTGCACCCCGTGTGGTCGATATTGGTACGCCCATTGTACAGGAGGAAACTGAGTCAGTAGAGGTTAGGTAACTTGCACCATTGTGATCCCAAGTCCACATTCTTCCTGACTCCCTAGGACAACACTTTGCCCAGTAACTGTTGACTTACCCTAATAATGGTATCTAGCCTTCATCTATGTGTCTGAGTACGTTTGCATGCAGGTTTGGCTGCTATAGAGATGGATCTATCTACCTCTCTATCTATCTATCATCTCTTCTCCCTCTCATCTATGTACTCACCCACCTGTCATCTAAGGGGATGCTTAGCTTCAGCTGCTTAAACAGGGGCTGAGACAAAGTAGAAATTCCTCTCTGCCAGAGCCTAGATGTGGGGCGCTCCTCTTTAGAGAAGCTTCTAGAGCTCAGATCCCTTCTCTCTTTCTCCTTTCTCTGCCACCTCTGGGTGTGGTTTGCGGTGGCTCATTCCCACCCCCTCCCCAGCCAGAGGAAGGGGGACAGGGAGAGAGGGGGGCGGACTCCTCTTTAAGGGGAGGACCGCTTCGTGCTTCATGGACCGCAGTGCAGACACACGGCCATGCTCAGCTGTAAGGGGGCCAACTGGGGGATGCAGCCTGTACTGGTGCCCAGCGAAAGGGTAGGATTCTGTGGCCATAGAATAAGGGAAAATGGACATTGGGGCATGCCAGCCGCTATCCATGGAGCCCCCTCTGTGTGTGGCCCTGTGTCAAGCCTTGCTGGGGGTAGAAAGACAAACACATTGTGGCCCCTGAATTCAGAAGAGGGAGACCCCAAAGGCAAAGCTTCATCCACGGGTAGAAATAGCCATTGTGGCCCATGGAATGAGAGGGTCCAGTAACGGGGTGTGGGTACGGCAGCGTAATGGGCCAAAGGGTTCTGGCCAGAAGGAGACACAAGATACACACTAAGGGGTGGGGGAGGGAAAGTAATAATAAGCCAGTTCAGGACTTGAAATACAGATCTCCGTGGTACATTACAAAAAACCCAAATAGCCCCCTGACTCTGACTTCAGCTTTGAAGCCGACGCACCAGGTGGACGCAGCAGCGCGGGGACAGGAGAGATGGGGGCCAGCGAAAGTGGATGGGACAGCAGCGTTTTCAGGGACCGGAGCGAAGCAGGTGGGGAAGGCAGGGGGTCAGCAGACCCCGGGGGCCTAGCGTCTGAGGGCTGCGGGACGAAGAACCACTCTGGGTGGCTTGGAACATGCACTGGCACCCAGCTCTGGAGGCCAGGAGTGAGAAACCGGGGCGCTGGCAGGGCCCTGTGACGCTGGCCCCTCTAGGGGGGATCCTTCCTGCTGTTCCCAGCTTCCCGTAGCGCCCGACCTTCCCTGGTTTGATGTAGCTTCATTTCAGTCTCTGCCTCCGGCTTCGTGTGGCCTGACCCCTCTGTGTTTCCTTCCTCTGTGCCTGTCTGTGTCCAAATTTCTCCTTTTCATAAGGACACCGGTCATAATGGATTAGTGTCCCCCCATGACCTCATTTCAACTTGACTTCTCTGTGAAGACCCTACTGCCCGATAAGGTCACATTCTGAGGTCGCGCAGGTGTGGACCACAGCCTCTCTGTTTTTGGGAGATACCATTCAACCCACAGCGGTTTCCCGATGGATGTTCACATCTGGAGTCCGCGTCGATGGAACTCCCACCCTCGGAAGCAAGCCACATCACCCCTCGGGAGCCAGCTCCAGCACCCGGGGCGTTTGCCGAGGGCCGTGAGCTCCCGGGGAGCACTCACCGCCGCTGGAAGGGCAACGCCGTCACTTCTCAGCCTCGCGCACCTGCTGTGTGCCAAGCCGTTTTGACGATGCCTAAAACGAGCATCCTGCAGTAAAAATAGAACAGAAGAAATTAGACGATGTTCCAAAGGCTATTTATATCTTTTTATGCTTTGGAATTCATTAAAAAAATTGTCTTTCAAAATCTAGGCTCACTCGCAAGGGCCCCTTTTATCTTGCTTTTAGTCCAGCCGTTGGTGTGGGACCCGTGTTAGCGTGTGGACGGGTCAGTAATTCAGTGAGCAGCCCCTGGCGCAGGGCCAGGGCCCCAACTGAACGCCCCCACATTTAACGACCGCTCTTAAAAACTTTGGGGCGTTTTAAAGCCCTGGCCCCCACCCGCAAACACCGCTCTTTGCCCAGGGATGAAACCAGACTGCCCTCGTCAGGTCTGCTGTCACAGGGGGGGGCAGCTGGCCCCCGCGTCCCGAGCCCCAGGGCGAGGAGCCTGCTTGTGCGGCCTGCCTTGGTGGGCACAGGCCACCTCCTTCCACTCCTTGCACCGTTTCTTCACAGCCGCCGTGCCCTGAGGAGGGGTGGTTTTAAAACGTGACCCCAAGTTCTTGGGCATTTCTCCACTGAGGAGTCCAAGGCCCTGGGCCCCGAATCCGGACGACTCGGCCAATCGCACGCAGCGGGAGTGGCCGTAGGAAGAATTCTCAAATGACCGCCGGCGATCAGCATCCTCCTACACCCCCAGCACCTGTTAGAGTGCGGGGCAGAGGGGAGACTGTCCAAGTGAGCCGCATCTGATCCCGCGAGCCTTTTATTTCTTTATTTTTTCAACATTTAAAAAAATTAAATTTATCGGGGTGATTTTGGTTAATAAAATTGTACAGGTTTCAAGTGTACAATCCATAACACGTCATCTGAATACTGTATTGTGTGTGTTTACCACCCAAAGTCAAATCTCCTTCCGTCACCTTAGAGGTGGCCCCCTTCACCGCCCCCTCACCCCCTTCCCTCTGGGACCACCATACTGTTGTCTGTGTCTCTGGGCTTTTATTTTTCATCCTGTTTGTTCATTTGGTGCTTTCAGTTTCATGTGCCGCATGAGTGAAATCGTTCGGTTCTCGACTTTCGCAACAGGAGGGTCTCTCCAGGTAGCAGCACAAAGGGAAGTCGGAGGTTGGGAGCAGAAGGGGCGTTCAGCGCACCGTTGCTAGTGCAGGCGATGGAGGGGCCACGGCCAAGGAATGTGGGTGACCTTCCAGAGCTGAGAGTGACTCTCAGCTGACAGCCAGCAAGGAAGGGGTGACCTCCGTCCTACAACCACCACGAGCTAAGCTCACCAAGTGAATGAACTTGGCAGTGGATTTGTTCTAGAGCCTCCAGATGAGGACTCAGGCCGAGCTGACACCTTCCTTTTAGCAGAGAAGGCGGTGGAAGCTGCTCAGATTTCTGACCCACAGAACTGTGAGGTAATCAGCGGGCGTTGTCTTCAGCCATTAAATTGGTGGTAGTTTCTTACGCCAGCTCTGAAGTCCAGGCTCTAAAAGACGAGCAGCTTCCATCTTGTCTGACGGAGCAGTTGTGCTCGAAACCGAACGGCCTCGCTGTGAGGAAGCCCAAGCAGCCCCAGGGAGGGACCCGTGTGGGGCGGGACGAGGACCTCGGAGCAGCCACGGCTCAGGGCCAACCCTGCAGCCTGGTGAAGAAGCCTCCTTGGAGGTGGGTCCTCCAGCCCCAGCCGAGCTGTCCCAGCTGACACTGTGTGATGCAGGACAGGCCGTCTGCAAAATACCCGACTGTTCTCATTCGAAGGCACCACGTTTCGGGACGGTCTAACACAGCGGGCAGAATTTCTGCTGTTTGCCCTGAGCCAGGGTTGCTCATTACATCTCTAGTGATGGGGGTGATGCTAAGGGCTCCTTAAGCAAAGCCAGCGAAGGCATTCCTACGTGAGAGGGAGAAACGGCCCTTGCAGCTTTAAGGATGCAGTATTCCAGCCGACTTCCCCTCTAGGACTCGGTGAACCAAGGGGTGCAACGAGCAGAGAGCGCTTTGCACCGTCCTGCTTGCAGAGGGGTCATCAGCTGTGGGCCCCAGTGAGACCCCACTCCCAAACACGGTCAGGGGCAGGGCTGGCGGGGGTGGGTGAGAGTCAGCTCAGACCCTGCCCCTGGGATCGGAAATTGGCATAGTTTGGAAACCGAGTTAACGCTACCGATAATTTTAAAGTGCATAATGCTAGGACACACGATTCTAATTAAAAGAGCTCATGTCAGCCTTAGTGCCACACACAAAATAAAAATTCCCCAACCCTCCCTGTACACAAACACATGTATCGCAGTGTTGTTTGCGGACTGCAAAAGCTGGACACGCGTGATGTTGAACCGTGTGGCTGTTCTACAGTCATTCTGATGCTCTTATGATGACGTTATGTTGCGTATCGTAACGCAGCATGTTACCATGAAGCAGGGTTCATGAGTGGGTTTTAATGATGTGGAACAACGCTTAAAGTAGAGTGTTAAATGAGAGAGGATATGCCATCATCGGCCATTATATTTTATCACATAATACGTGAAGGCGTATGTTTGCTCAAGTAACAGATTTCTAGTAGCTAAAGTACAGATACAACTTAATGTTCAATAGTAAAGAATTCTTTAAATAACCAATGGTATAGCCATAAAACAATACTTTTTAGCCACTTAAAATTAGGGAAAGATATTTAAGTCATTTGGTTAATTGTGTTAGTGTCCTAGGTGTATTGCTACAAAACACCACCAATTGGGTGCCTTAAAGAAAACACATGTGTATTCACTCCCAGCTCTGGTGGCCGGATGTCTGAACTCAAGGTGTCGCAGGGCCCACCGCCTCTGGAGGCTCCGGGGAGGGTCCGCCCTTCCCTGTCTCTTCCAGCCTCTGGTGGCTGCCGGCTCTCCTTGGGGTCCTTGGCTGGCGGCTGCATCGCTCCAGTCTCCTCTCTCTGTACATGTCTCTCTGTCCAAATTTCTCTTTTCATAAGGACACCAGTCATATTGCACATACAGCTTTCTGCACCCCGGTATGAACTCGCTTTAATGTAACCGATTACTGAGAGCTTATTTCCAAATAAGTAACATTCTGAGGTTCTGGGTGGACCTAAATTCTTGGGTGGGGGTGGTTCAGGGGAAACTATTTAATCCAGTATAATGGATGAAGTGAAACATTTAAAAAATTATGTATAGAATTACACATAATACTTAAGCAAGAAGTTAAAAATGATGCATAGCACACACACATTCACGGACGCACAGACGCACACACACACCACAAAGGGTGGAAAGGCTTCTTGGCGCTTCACAGCGGGTCGGTCTCCCTGGCTGGCAGGGGACTGGGCTCTGCTTAATGACTTCTATGTAATTTTTTCCTGACTTTTTCACATCGTTTACAGTGACAACGCATTCTTTTTGTGATTAAAATGACAATGAATTTTTAATTTTTTTGCCATCCACATTGTCAAAACTTAAACTGCTGGTGGTGTTGATTGCTTTGAGCGTGGGCGGGCTGCTGGAGGTGGCGTGGTCGTCTTGGAGAGCTTCTTGCTGATCCAAGATGCTGCAGACGTCTTACACGGGGTGCGTCTTCTGGCCCGGCAGTGCGTTTCAAAAATAGGCATTTTTTTTTAGAGCAGTTTTGGGTTCCCGGAAGAATTGACCAGAAGATACAGGGAGTTTCCATACCCACCCGTGCCCCGCCTTGCACAGCACCCCCCCATCAATAACCCCAGCAGAGCATGCAGTCTGTTAGTATTGATGAGCTTCCACACCAGAGCGTGCATCTGTTACTATTGATGAGTGTGCACTGACACGTCGTCACCGCCAGGTCCATAGCCTGCACTCGGGTTCACTCCTGATGCACATTCTGTGGGTTTTGGCACTTGTGCAATAACAACACACCCCCAAGGTTACAGTCTCACACAGAGCACGCATGTTCCTGCCCCAAATCCTCTCCCCTGTCTGTCCCCCCCCCCCCATCACTGGCCCTTTTGTGCCTCCATGGAGCAGCTGCATCTTCCAGAACCGAGCCTGAGGGAGTGGGCGTGTCCTCCCGGATCCAGCTGTGATGGTGCTCAGCATCTCGGAGGTGGAGGCGGGGACACATTGCAAGCCACAGGAAGGCCAACAGCAGGAGCCTGCTCAGGTGGGCGGTGCTGCCTGCAGTGGAGGGAATTATGCTTAGTAGTTGAAAATAACGCATTTACTGACGGGGCCGAGGTTAGAATGTGAAGCGGATACAATCTGGTCACTAAACAGCAGGTGCAACATGAACGTTTCTCAGCAGCCACACGCCATGCTCTCCACAGTGATTGTCCCCACATGGTGCTCTTCCGAGTATCTGTTTAAATTCTTCTCCTTTTTGGATTAGCTGCATTTCCTAATTTTCCCACGGTGAATGTGTATCACTTTTACGATATGGAAAATAATGGAACTTGCTCATTAAAATTCATAATGCCCATCGATGGGTGATATTGAAATTATAGGTAGGTTTTATTTTCATCTTTATATTAGATTGAGCCTTATATAACATTGCTGTTTCTGTGAGCCAAAAAAGAGACCCCAGCTAATGTGGACACTTTTATACAATTCTTTGTATTACGTTTAATATTTTCCAAACGTTCTGTGGAGGTCATGTCACTTTTACAAGATTTAAAACCCTGGCTCTCACACAGATCTAACAGAAACACGTGCTCAGGATTTTACTGAACTCATTAGCTAAGGAGGGTGCAGCCAGACGGTACAACGGACTCCGTGGAGATTCCGCAGAGCACACGTACCTCTGCCATCGTGAATGCGGAAGCTTTTCAAGCGTTCACCGGTGAGTATCTGCAGGGTGAAAATCAACTGCATGTTCGCCAGATGACGTTCATGTGCACTTCCATCAGTACCAGAATCACTTGTGTTACTGTAAGTTTCTTACCGCTTCGGGGTTCTCCAGAGAAACAGGACCAACAGGAGACGTGCATGTGTTGGGAGAAATTGGCCCACATGATTATGGAGGCTGAAGCGTCCCAGGATCTGCCTTCTGCAAGGTGAAGGCCCCGGGAGAGCTGCTGGTGTGGCTCCAGTTCAAGTCCGAAGCTCGGAGAGCTGAAGGGCTGGTGGGGTGGAGTCCGGTCTGAGTGCAAACCCCGGGGAACTAGGAGCATCGATGTTCGGAGGCCGGAGAAGGCAGCTGCCCCAGTGAGGCAGGGAGAATTCCCCTTCTGGCTACCTCCCCGTTCTACTCGAGGCCTCGGTGGACTAGGCGAGACCCGCCCGCCCGGGGCAGGGCGAGCTGCTTTACTCAGTCTACTCACACAAGGGCTGATTTTTTTTTTTTCAGAAACAGTCTCACAGACACACCCAGAAATAGTGTATAACCTCATATTTGGGGATCCTGGGGCCCAGTCAGCTCAACACACAGTATCAACCATCACTGACGCAGAGTTTGCCAGAGCTCAGAGAGAGCTCAGGTCCTATGAAATCAGATAACCCCATACTCTTCTCTGCCTGTTTCAAGGTCATTAACCACTTTTCCTGCACACTCCCTTTTATATCTGAAGACAAAAACCAACCTCTTGACAGGGCCTGTACCCTTGGTCTGGACCCCTGCCTGCCCTCTGGGCTCATCTAAGGCCAGCTTCATCCCCCACCTCTTTGCACTCATGTCCCGTGGCCTCCTTCAACCTCCTCAGCCGCACCAGGCTCCTGCCACCTGAGAGGCCGCGGGGGGGCTGCCTCGATGCACATTGCCCGCTCTGCCCTGGGACATGGTCCTCGCTTGCTCTACCCTCCTCCTCATTCACTCCCAACATGCCCACCCCCATCCGAGCTCGAACCCAGTTTCCTCAGGGATCTGTCCCCACTCCACCCCTTCTTCACAGCTTCCTTCAGAGCCTTTACCACCGCCGAAACTACAGTGTGAATATGTTTTATTTAAACTTGAACTTTGTGATTTTAAAATAGCTTAGGCTAAAAATATTAGTCAAATCTCTCTTTATGCTCAAACTTTGAAATAATGCACATCTCCCAAATGAAAAAAAAAAATCCCTCAGGAAGGCACAGTTTCGGAGCTGCATTGCCTATGACTTATAAATAGTATTTCCACTGTTGCCGTGGGGTGGATCCCAGGAAATGGTGGACAATTGTGCCCCAGACCCAGCGTTGGTGGGGGTGGGGGGAAGGGAGACCCTGTGCTTGCTGCGGAACTTCTGTGAGTGGTCATTATCACTCTCTGTGTACTGTCGTCAGGCCACGTGTAGGAGGTCAGGATGTGCCCTCCTACAAAACACGCCACTTTGGCATAAGGTTTATTTGAAACTGCAGGTAATTAAGGAATAGTAGATACCAAACAGACTCCCTGCCTTCCCCTCTTTTGTCCCAGGAAGGGCGAAAGGAACTTAGTTGCTGGAGACCCAGTCAGCATCCACATAGCAGACCTTTCCAAAACCGCTGCCTCTCCCATCAATCCCCGCTCTGCTCACCTTCCCACAGTTTGCCACCCCAACCCCCAAAAGCCTAAACTTCTTTTCCTTCATCTCGTCACTTCTCTACAGATGTATTTTCTTAAGATACTGACTATATAAGCCCAAGTTCTAGCCACCTGTTGGAGTTACTCCTCACAGATTTTCTCTCATGCAAATAACTGCTGCACCTGTTCGTAAACTCTTGCTAATCTTTGTCTTTTGTCAGTTTAATGTCCAGGGCCCAAGACACAAAACTGAGGAGAGTAGAGGAAAAAAAATTTTTTTCTCCCCAAGACACTCATTGTTATATAACAGAAGCTTCTGGAAGCTCTAACCACATGCTTTGGTTGTAGTGCTGCGGAGAAGACTGGGGCTGAGAATCTTGGGGATGAATCAGCTGTGACGCTGGACCCTAAAGGTCAGCCCTGCGTCTCCCAGGGCTGACTCATAGTCTACATCTGGGGACAGAAGCTCAGATAATAAAAAAAGCACAGGAGGGCAGAAAGAAATGATACTGGTCTTAGATTTTCATCCTCGGAGCTCATTATTCCAAAGTCATTTGCGTTTTAAATTACGTGAGCCCCTCAGGGACCCGTGAGTAAGGCGCTATGACCCTGTGTGGGTTTGTAAGACTATGGGGCTGATGCGTTGACGCCCTGAGTGTCGGTTTTGCTCACCGTTTTTCCGATCAGCTCCTAGCACAGGGCTTCGTGGGGAAGGAAAAAAACAATCTTTCCTCTACCCTTTTAAGTTCAGTGGCTGGGGTTTGTGAGTTAAACTGTCCAAGGTCAGATTAACTGGAGAAGAAGCTTTATTTTGCATGCACGCAGGAGCCAACAAAAGAAGTAAGCAGCTCGTTCAGCAGTTAAAGGTTTACATACCTAATTTAGTACGGTAAAGGGAAGGGGGGGAACAGGCTTTTTACGTGATGAACAAATAAGTTTCTTTAAGAAAGATGAATAGATGTTTAGGAGAATGGGTGGGACATAAGGAAGTTAGTGGAATGTTTGTCTACAAAGGGGTATCCCCCCAAACAAGAATTTGTTTATAGAAAGTTGTCTATTTATTCTTACATGTTTAAATTTCAGCCACCTTCAAAGTGCTCTCCATTTGATGCAATACACCTATCAGGATGTATTTTTCCACTGCTCAAAACAGATTTTGAACTCATTAATGTTGACGCCTTTTAGTGCTTCTGCTGTTTTTTTGTTTCAGCTCTTCCACATTGGCAAAATGTTTCCTTTTGAGGACTTTTTTCATCTGGGGAAACAAAAAAAAAAAAAGTCTCTCGAGGCAAGATCAGGTGAATAGGAGTTTGGAGCTGAGGGTTCCTGCCATTTTTGGTCAAAAACTGCTGAACACTCAGCGCGGTGTGGGCAGGTGCACTTGTAAATCACCCATCATGAAATGGGCAAATGTGTTGAGTCTTCAAAAAAAAAATTCACTGAAGCTGAACGCAGCCTCTCACAACAACACCAGCTGGCACACTGATCCAGACTGGTTCTTAGAACACACACCAGGCAGGGGGAGCCTATCCTACAAGGGACCCATACTCCAGAGGATAATTCTGGGTTGTTTTGGATCCCCCCTCGTACATAGGTACGAATGGTCTGTCCACCTTCGGCAGACAAAGTCCCCCGGAGAAGGGTTTGCAGTAGGTTTTGTTTGTGTGCTCCCTCCTGGGGGTGGGTCCACCACGGAGAAGATTTAATGGCAGCCTTAATTCTCAAAATTGCTGCTGTACGTCAGAAAAGGGAAGCTCTGAGGTTCTTTTTTTTTTCTTTTCATCTGTTGAATCTCAGATGCCTTCAGCTTAAAGTAATCTTTATGCCAAAGCGACTCCCCTGGAGTGGCGTGTTCTGATGCCCTTCGACGGGAAGGGCGGCATCTGCCCATTGATTTACTTTAGGGTCTTACTCTGAATACATGATGCTTATTTCTGTTGGTGCCTATTCTCCACAGATGCCCTTGATCCTGAGTCTCCCAGCAAGATTAAAATGTGATGGCCAGATATTGAAAAAAGAACCATGTGAGAGAGGACAGTTAAAAAAGAGAGGGGGGGGCTGGGCAGCTCAACACAACCCTGCACATCAGAATTTTGGGCCATGAGTTTTTCCCCAGAAATCGTCAAAGCCCTGGGAAAAGCCAAGTTTCTCTGTGTACTGCTAGGGGGCTGGGAGTGGGGCACGGGGTTGGGGGGGGGGCCACAGAAAACCCCTTCACAGTCCTGTGCAAACGCTCCCCAGGAAACTCTGATTCACCCCTCAAGGTGGCCACGTGCCAGAGCGCTGCACCCCAAGGACTGTCTTTTCTTCTGTCACAAAGAGCCTGTTCTTGCGGATGTGGAAGTGCCTGGCAGGGAGAAGGAACCGGCTTCACCAGCCCCTGGGCCGGTGCCAGAGGCCAGAGGGAGCAGGGCTGGGCAGGCCTGCCAGCCTCCAGCCGGTGGGAGACCACGGCTGGGCCCAGACGGTCTTGGCTCCGCGGGACGGGAGAAAGGCCTGGAGGAGGGACAGGGACTGGAGGCTGAGCCGGAGGTCGGTCCTGGCCCCACGGCCTTGGCATTCCCAGGCCCGGGCCGGACTTCCTGGGCTGCTGTTTGGGGCTGGCTAATGATTAACAGGAAATATGCAGGCAGCACGCACCTCCAGGGAGCGAGGGCCTGTGGCTGGCAGAGGCCACCTCTGCGTGTAGAGCCCGGCCTATGACGTGACAGACCGTTTCATCAGGGACTTCCTGTTAACTGCTGAGGTCGGGTCAGGATTCTCTGGTGGCCAGATTGAATTTATTCCTGTGTTTGTGTGGAGAGAGGACGGAGGCCAAGAAGCCTTCTGGAAACTGAGAACCTTCCCTGAAACCCCGAAGAGGAGACCTACCTGCCGGAGGTAAGACAGTCGGGGACAGGTGTTTGCGTAGGCCTGCCGGGGATTTCCCCACAGCTCCCGGGGCTCCTCCAGGGAGCCGGGCGGGCGCTCCGGCTGGCCTCCCCGGGAAAGTGTCAGCCCATCACGACGCGTTCTGATTCCCAACTTGTCCGAAGTTAAAAATTGAAAGAGCGGCTGCTCTGACAGAGTGGGAACTTGAGACGATTTCCGATCAAGTGAGTGTCCCTTTCACACTGAGCTGTGCTCGGGGATGCGTTGAAAGCCGAGCCTGGGCTGGACTTTGGGAGGTCAGGGTGCAAATGCTGGAAAATTACCGTGACTCATGTTGTTCGGCAGTCAACCTCTTAAACAGCCTTCGACTGAGAGCCCGATGAGAAGAAGGCCTACGCAGAGGAGACCCGCTCCGAGGTGTCTGGAAGCTCTAAGGCTGCCCCACGTCTGGCAGGCGGTGCCAGCGCCCTGCCCAGTGGAGGGCGCACGGAGCTGGGTGCTGGGAGCGTGGGGGTGTCTGTGCCTTCTCGAAGGCATGGAGGTTCGCAGCGAGCCAGCCAGTCCTCCCACGCCATGCCAAGCACTCCTTTCTCTTTGGGCTTGAGGTTCCTGATTTCAAGCTGTTTCCAAGAACCCAGAAATGAACGTTTGTGCCTGGGGTCATTCAGCGAGATGATCAGGTTCGACAGTTTTCTTCCCGGGACGACAGCTTGGTGGGCCCAGACCACCTGAGTGTTTCGGTGTTCTTGGGGTGGTAAGGAATTGGTTGAGGGTTAAATCCTATCTATTTAACATAATTTAATAAGATTGAAGATTTTAAAAAGGAGACAGGGGTTTTTCAACTAAAAGTTGGCAACTCAAGTCTTCCACATTGAAATGAATGAGAAGTTAAAATTCAGGGACCCACCAAACTATGCCATAGAGATAGAAACTTGCAAATAACCTGGCATAGGTTGCCATGTAATTAAAGTAGCTTGTCTGATCTCAGTTTAGACTTGGAATCAGGTTTATGACGGTTCCTTCCGCACACACCCCTTCAGTCCCCACACCTTGAAAATCCATGCCTGCAGCTCCCGGCCTGACCCCACCCCACCCCACCAGCTCTGGGTTCTGCCAGCTGGTTAGAGTAGAGTCTTCTACAAAGAGCAAGCGAGAGTGGCATGTGAGGATGGAGGCGGAATGAAGCGTTGAACAAGCTGTCATCCGTTCTCAGTCTGCATCCTGACTCACGTTGCTTATCAGTGACTCCAAGTGCTTCCTCCTGACCTTTAGCTGTTGCCCGGGTTTCTGCAGCGGTGGGTCCATACTGCTCATTTATCGCTTTCGGTAAAATACGACTCCATGGCGCTGCTTCTCTTTTATCCTCTGTTGGGGTCTAGCACTCTGGCCGATTGGTGGTGATTGACGTGCTGAATTGTGTTCATTGAACCTTGAAAACTGGTGAATGATTGGATTGGGGAGCTCAAACTAGTCTTGGAAGGCTGTGACTTCAGTTCGGCCGCGGCAGCTGCTGTGCACCTTACTGCCGAGGTGTACAGTTTGCTTAGGGATTTGCTGAGTCTAGTTCAGCTTGCAGCCAGGGGCGGGGCTCTGCAGCAGGGTGGTCCGGCACTCTGACCCTCGCTCACCCTTGGACGTGAGCAGTTAGGGTTTAGCAAACGCACGCTGACTTCTGCTTTCCGGAGACATCGTGAAACTGAGGAGGGGGGAACCCGGGGTCCTTCTCATGGGCTGTGACTGCCCAGTCACACACTGGCGTGTAACAGGTGGTCGGGGCCTGAGCATCGCTGCGGTCCACCACGCTGCCGCTCTGTTTGACGCTGCACCTTGTGGGAGGCGTGTTCCGCAAACTTCCGTGAGGCAGGTATTTCCCGGTGCCCAGTTCAGGTCTTGTGATTCTGCCTGCGGGTCTGTCCCCTTCGGCCCGTAAGGAAGGAAAGGGACAGGAGCCCTGGTTGGGGGTGTCAGCACACTGCAAAAATCCTGCCACGGGGCTCTGATGGAACCCTGCGGCCCATGCTCTGGAGGGACGCGTGGCTCCCCAGCACAGCTGCGCCACCTGGGTGATGCCAGAGACAAAGGCGAAGCCCACCTCGGTCACTGGGCACCACATAGTGGTGGTTGAAGAACGTTTCAAACAGAGAGCATTTCCTGAGGTTAGGAAGCTGTTTTTTTGTAGACAGTTCATGATATGTTCAGCGAGTGATTTCTCCCTGAGCGCTTCAATGAGACCAAGCAGTGCAGTGACTGCTTTGGATGGGCCTGTGTTCGAAGGAGGGAACAATAAAGAGAAAAGACACAGGGTTGGGGGCTGAGGGCATCAAAGAACAAAGGGGTTGACAGGGAGGGCCAAGAGGCGTACGTGACAGGACCCCGGCGTGCTGCTGGGGGCTGGTAAGACCTCACTCTGCCTGCCCTTGACCTCTGACTTGTTCGGCTTCCACGCACCCCTTCCTCTGCCCCAGCCCCAGAGCCCTTGCTGCAGTTCCACAAATGTGCCCATCACGATGCCACCCCAGGGCCTTTGCACCTGCTGCTTCTCTGCCTGGGCAGCTCTTCTGTCCAGGTGTCCACGTTGTGTCACCTCCCCTCCTTCACCGTTCAGAGGACACCTCCCGGGAGCTTTCTCCTGGTCTCCCCACCTGAGGCGCGGACCAGCCCCTGCCCACACACACCCTTCGCACACATCCCCCTGTCTGTTTTTCTCACACCTCTTGCCGCTTCTAGTAGCCTCGTGACCCACTTCTTCAGTGTGTTGCCTGCGTTTGCTCTTGATCCTGTGCAGCTGTTGTGCGCCGCGTTTTCTCTTCTCAGTGACTAAGGTGCTGGGACTGCAGTGAGGAGCTGGGAGCCCAGGCGGCTCTGCCGTGGTCAGGAATTCAGCGGTAATGGTGCATCATGGGCTCCCATAATTTATACATGGGCTTGGGAGGGAGATCATGTGATACAGTGATTCTCGGACTTGAGCACGTGCCAGAATGGAACCTGGTTTAGACAGGTTGCTGGGCTCACCTCCAGAGTCTCTGGTCCTCTGGGCACAAGCATTCGGTTTTCTAACAAGTTCCCAGGTGAGGTCAGTGCCACTGACCGCACTGGCCAGCCCTGACTCAGCCGTGCTCGGTCACACAGGGGCTGGTCGGGGCTCCGCAGAGCTCTGCGTGGTAAACGCTCGTCGGTGAGAGACTGCTACCTGCCTGCTTTGTTTTCCCAGGGTGAGGAGGAACATGCGGAGATGGAGGGCAGCTGGCGAGGTATCCTGGCCGCGCTGGTCGTCGTGGCTGGCCTACCAGGTAGGGTCACGGGAGCTCAGGGGCACGGTCCGGGGCTTCCACCTGGAGTGGGTGGGAGGGAGCCCAGGGGAGGCCGCTGGTGCACGTGGCTGCCAGAAGCTTGATCCTTAGGCACTTGCCACTGCGTCCCCTGCCCACAGCGGGGTCTCTCCGGTGGGGCCCCCTTCCTGCTGCTCGGTCTCAGCTCCAGGGGTGGTCCTTCAGGTGCAGCGGACCCCACTGCTTCTCTTCTTCCCGGCTCGCGTCTCCCGGGCATTGGCTTTCGGGGCCTCTCCACAAGTCATTGCTCCTGTCCCTCTTCTGTTTCCGCCTGGTCTTTGAGGAAGGCTGACTCAGGCGTCGCCTCCTCCATGAAGCCTTCCTGATCTTACTGATCGGCCTTTTCAGGCCGATAATCTCAGTTTCCATACTGACAGGGTGGGGGGGAGTTGTCAATAGTGCCTCCTTGTTCTGGACCTTTCCGAGGGTATTGTCTGGAATGGCCTCCAGGGTGTCCCTGGCCAGGGTCCCCTGATCAGACTGCTTTGCAGAGAGCCAGTGTGTGGACCTCGGGGTCCATAGGGTGGCTGGAGTTTGCGCCCCGAGCTCTGCTTCGACTCCGTCTTGCCTACATCTCATGGCTTCAGGTGTGTCCGTCTGATTTCCTGGCTAGATTTTAAACCCCTCAGCGTGGTCGTCCCATGCTCCCCACCGCAGTGGTTTCGAGGCCTTGCAGCGAAGAAAAAGCTACAGAGGGAACAGTGCACGGTCGTGGAGGCACAGCTCGATGAGTTATCGCAAGCCAAACACCTTCGCGTACCAACAATAAGACCAAGAGCACGCGGTGGATACTTCCTTCCTGCCTCCCCCGCCTCCCCCGCCTCCCCCACCTCCCCCACCTCCCCAAAGGGACCATCATTCTGACTTCTAACTGTAGTGCTATGTTCTGCTGGTTCTGTACTTTATACACATAGAACTCTATTTCCGATGGCCACATAACGCTTTTTTTAAAAAAAGATTTTATTCATTTATTGTTAGAGAGAGGGGAAGGGAGGGAGAAAGAGAGGAAGGGAAACATCAATGTGTGGTTGCCTCTCATGTGCCCCCTACTGGGGACCTGGCCTGCAACCCAGGTATGTGCTGACTGGGAATCGAACCAGCGATCCCTTGGTTTGCAGGCGGGCACTCAGTCCACTGAGCCACCAGCCAGGGATACATCATGTTTTTTAAAACTCTGGCCATGACACCATCAAAAAAATAGAATGGAGTGAACTAGGACTAGAGTAGGGACCATCAGAGTGTGTTGCACGCAGTGAGGACTGTTTCATACATTTTGATTTTGGGTTATTTACATGGAGGTCTGTGGGCACCGGGCTCTGGTGTTCACATGTGTGTGGGAGCAGAGAAGTTCGGAAGCCCCTGCCTGATAGTGCCCGGTGCTCAGTGTTTACAAACACCGAGGTGCCTGATCCCATCTGTTTGTAGGGCGGAGAGGAAACCACCGCCCCTGCTGTGCGGAGCCTGGGGACTTGTGTGGCCAGCAAACCAGGCTCAGTACGAGTTTAGGGCCGCGGCTCCAACGAGGCTGTTTTGGCCACGGTGGCAGAAAGAGCTCTTCCAGAAGCTCAGCGGGACACTGAGGCACTGTGGGTCCGCAGGGTTTTGCAGACCTTTTGGCTGAAGCTCTGTGTGCAAGGCAGGGATGGCTCTGACGGAGGCCTGGAGGCAGCTGCTCCATCAGGGAGAGGACTGGGGGCTGACTGGAGAGCCCCCGGGGGATGGGGCCCACAGCGGAAGACCGAGCCCCTCGGGTGCTTCTTGGGGTAGGGACGCCTTCGCTTGCAGACTCGGCCTTGGACAGCTGAGGGCTACCCCCACGTGCGCCCAGTGCGCTCCGCCAGCCCCCTCCTCTCCACCTGGTCCCCAGTGTAACGGCTTATGTGGAGCCGGGCCACCCTGTCACTCACTCAGTGCGCATTCACCGAGGCCTGTGTGCGCCATGCGGTTGCAGGCACTGGGAGGCGGTGATGAGCAAAAGCCGGCGTAGTCCCTGCCAGCAAGGAGTTTAGAGCCACAGGGGAGACAGGCGATAATTGATAGAAAAATCAGTATAAAATCACCCCGTGATAATTGCTTCAGTAATCTGCAAGCCTGTTATAGGATAATTTAACCTAAACCGGGTGGTCTGGGACAGCTCCCCGGGCTGGGAGCTGCGGAGTGAGACTGTCCTGCCAGGCTGGCCGCTGCCTCTGCCGAGGCCCTGGGGCTGGTGAGGGCGAGGGCGGAGTTTGGGGCAGAAGGAAGTCGATGTGAGGCTAAGCAGGGTCCTGGCCTGTGGTAATGTTAAGGGTTATCTGGTCTTTGCCCTAAATGATGGAAATATTTAAACACAGTCTGGGGTGTGGAGGTGGGGCGTAAGGGAGGGCCCTGACTGTACGGCTGTGCTCAGAAGGTCCCTCTCGCTGCTGCATGGAGAGCAGATCTGGGTGGCGGTGGTGGCACAGCAATGATGCTGGCACTTCCTGCCGTTGTCAGCAGGACCCAGCAGGAAGCTCGGAGCCACCTCGGGACCCCCTCCCTCACCTCTCAGTGCCCCTCCACTGGTCCCAGCCCTGGAGGCGTGGGGACCCCCACTTAGTCCTCCAGGGCTGCCTTCACAGAGCAGGTCTCTTCTTCCCTCCACGCTGCTTCCCTTTCCGCCCTCTGACTTCTAACCGTCTGCTTTTCTATTCATTTCCGATGTTAAGTAAGAGATGGGAGAGGGCGGGGGTCTTCAGGTGCAGCGAGAGGAGCTGGAGAAGAGGAGAGTGGAGGACTAGAGGGGTCCACGCCCCCCAGCCAGGGACGGATGCAGCCGGCTGCTCTTCCAGGGCGCTGAGCAAGAGCCGTTGCTGAAGAGCAGGACGTAGGTTTGGGACCAACTTGTGGCCGGCCGGTGGGAGCCACAGCAGGTGCAAACCTGCTACAGCGTGAGTGGTTTCACTCTGCCGATGGAAGGATGCGGCGAGTGGAAGAGGAGGAGCTTTTCAAACTGGGGGCGGGGGGGCACCCCAGCCCCTATACCGAGATGCCTGGTGCAATGGGATTATGGGCAAGAGAGAAAGTGAGAGGGCAGGTTGGAGGAGTGCATTTGGGAGATGGAGAGTGTCAGCGTGAATGAGTATCTTGCAAGTGGATAAGCTCCTCCCTGGGGGGACCTGGTGCTGGGTGACCACTGTGGCTGGTAGCCACAGGAGGTTCCTGGGAGGGGGGGGGTCAACCTTTCTCGTGACTCCGCCCCTCATTTGCCTTTACGCTCTACACAGTGCAAGGGAGAGCCCAGGGGAAAGGAAGGCTTTGTGTTGAGGTTGGTGACTGTGATTAAAGGTCTTATCTACAGTTTTCTCGTATTTGTTCTGGGTGGGACAGGGCTACACACAGAACCAGCCGATAGGATAGAGGAGAGAGAGGAAGGAGGCCACAGGGCCAGCATTTCCAGAAAGGCAGCTTCTGAGTCACGAGGAGGAGCCGGAGGGGCGTCTTCTGATGGTGGGAGTGGAGACTGAAGGCTGCATTGTCAGGGCCATGCCGTGCTTAGGACTGGGCGCCTCCCGTTTAACTTGAAGGTCAAGTGCGAACTCAAAGAGTTTCCATCTGGCGCAGGTCCCTCCCTCCCTCCCTTCTACCCTCTCACGGCCACGGCTGCGAAGTAAGGTTTGCAGCCTTTGCATTTTCTTGGTCACGTGAGCAGTCCGCAGGGTGTTTGAAGACAGGCGAGGTGTGAACAGCGCCTGGACTGAAATAACCTAGGTAAGGTACCTCGCACCAGGCAGGGAAGCGACTGTGGCCTCCGATTGTTATTCGTGGCTTTGTCTGCTGCAGCTGCCAGCCTGGGTCTCACCAGTCTCTGCGGCCCTGCGCCCAGCCCCGCGGCTCTGTCCAGTGAACGCCCACCGGCCTGAGTCGGGAGCGGGAAGAGCCTTGTTATCACGGTGCAGAGTACGAGAATGTCTACCTCTCCCCTGGGTGTAGACTTGGCTGTTTCTGTTTTCTTTTGTCCTTCTGAAGGTGCAGTTCAGGGCTCGTGGAAAGAGCCCGGTTGGCACAGCAGAGGCTTCCCCCGGGAACCATTTCTGACTTCCCTTCCTCTGGCTTTTTCCTTTTATAAAGTCCCAGATCAAAGGGATCCCAGGTCTGAGCAACATGCTCAGACAGTTGGAGTTGTTATTTAAGTTACATTTATCTTTTTTCTATCGTGCGCAGAGGCGAAGCAAAGACCGGAGAATCGTCAACATGTTTACCCAAGCACAGGAGTAGCCTCAGTTACATCTGACCTTCCCTCAGTTTTGCCTCTTTGGGGCTGGTGGCCCCTCCTTGTCCCTGGCTGCCTCCCCACCCCGTCCTGCTGGGCTCGGGACCTTTTCTGCGCAGTGGTTCATTCTCTGCCATTACCTTTCATTGTGACATATTCCCACAGTGCATTCTGGGTAGTCTGGCAAAGTGTTGCTGTGTTAACACGTGTCCAGCTGTGTGCTTTCTTCCTAGAAAACTTTAGGGCTGTAATGAAATTCTTTTAGAAGCTGCTTCACCCCTGGACCTTATAAGGTTGGAAGGAGAAAGGGGGCTGTGGCATCACTGGGGACACTCGATGCATGCCCCGGGCTGCCATGTCCACCCGAAGGGTCACATGGCTCCACAATGCGGCAGGTGCATGGTCAGCCAGGACGCTGTTTTGCTACAAACCCTGAGTGAGATCAGAGGGGAAGGAGTGGGAAGGAGGGGGATTCAGAGCGGGAAGGTCCGAGCACCAGCACTGAGGTCACAGGTCCTGGGACGCTGCTGGTCTTCATTTTCTCAGCCTGAAAACACAGGGTGAAAGGTGGAAATGGCAACCTTGAAGACTGTCATTGCCATACTTTGAATTATTGTTACCAACGTGGGAAAGTCTAGGAAAACTCTGGCCGCCAATTTGCTCTTGTAGAGTGATAATAAAATCAGTGCTAAGTGACCCTAAGATTGCTTGAGTTCTTCAGGTGCAGAACATGCCCCATGTCAAGCGATCATGACGGAGTTCTTGTGAGCTGGAGAGTCCCCGATGTACTCCACGGGGAGACCAGTCAGAGCTGTCACCCCAGTTAAAACCGGTGTCAGAGGGTGCCTGATGAGCGGAGGGCAGCATGTTGTGCAAAGTGGAATAGCAACAATGCTATTTTACGATTTTCTTGGCTCATCTCGTAGGTCAGTGCGATCCCCCCTTGCAGGTCCTGTAATAGTGAGTTTTCACTGAGTGCCTGGGGGTCACCTGGAAGGCTCCACGTGGAGCGTCCTCTTTGGTTCTTGAAACAAGTCACTGTGGGACTAGTGTCCCTGTTTTGCAGCCGCGGGGAGTGGGGCATGGAGGAGTGGAGAGACTTGTCCAGGGAGCCAGGACTGTTGCTCTGGGGTCTGTGGTCTTACACTCCTAGCAGGGGTGTCCAACCCGTGGCCTGTGGGCCGCCTGCGGCCCAGGATGGCTATGAATGTGGCCCAACACAAAATCGTAAACTTACTTAAAACACTATGAGATATTTTGTTTTTGTCAGTGTTTGCGTGTTTAGCGTGTGGCCCAAGACAGCTCTCCAGTGTGGCCCAGAGATGCCAAAAGGTTGGATACCCCCGCGGAGCGTTGAGTTTTCATCCCAATGCTAGGTGTGGTGAGACCTCCTCAGGGGCTGCCAAATGCATCCCTTGAGCATCCTCATGAAGGGCTCTGACTCCTCACATCTTTCTACCCCTCTGCATTTCTCTGTCTCTGGCCTTTAGGGGGAGGGGTGTGGCCCCAATGACAGTACCGTGTTCTGGCTACTTCAAAACGGACTCTTCCACAGCTCCATGTCCGTATACGCAGGACCCAGCTTCCGCCTCTCTTTGGCTGTATTCCTCACATCCTCCAGCCACAGGCACTGTCTTAAGCACCCCGTGTGGGGGCTCTCAGGGTGCAGGGGCATGCACGGGCCAAGGCCACAGCATGCAGGCGTCTCCATCTATTTGTAAAGACAAGGTGCTCCACTGCCCGCCCCCCCCCCCCCCCCCCCCCCCCCCCCCCCGCCCCCAGCCCTGGAAGAAAGTCTTCCTCATTTCACGGGGAGGGAAAATGCTTTTTTCAGAGCGAAGCCAAAAAACTTCCCTAACGTGACAGAGCTGGGCTAGTGGTGGCTCTCTGGGCCAAGCTGGGTCAGATACTCAAGGTGACCCCCTGCAGGAAGGGGAGGAGGAGCGCTGCCTCCTCACTGCCAATCCAGCTGGGATGCTGGGATGCTCAGTGCTGTGCAGGAAGGGGAGGGGCGTGGAACAGAGGGATGGAGTGGCTTTCCATCCCCTGGAAGCTCCTGGTCTTCTGGGGAGGCCTGGGGTTGGGATCAGTAAGACAAGGAGCCTGGACCACAGGGTGGTCACTCAGGGGCCCCAACTTGTATGCAGAAAGGTTAAATGCCACGGCGAATCTCTGTAGATTCGTTCATTTACTTGAAAAATGGGTTGCATTTTAGCTTCTGGATCCAGCAACCAGATCATAGAAGGACCCCGGAACACCACGGTGCTGGTGGGTGAGGAGGCCCACTTCAACTGCACCATCTCGCAGGGCTGGAGGCTCATCATGTGGGCTCTGAATGGCACCGTGGTCCTGAGCGTCACGCCCAAGGAGCCCATCATCACCAGTGACCGCTTCACCTCTGCAAGCTATGAGGAGGGTGATAACTTCATCTCGGAGATGATCATCCATGATGTGAAATTCAGCGACGCTGGACGCATCAAATGCAGCCTCCAGAGCAGTGACAGCGAGGGCTCCGCTTTCCTTTCCGTCCAAGGTACGCGCGTGCGGGAACGGCCAGGGGCGGCGCTTGGAGCCCCGTGGGTTAAGTGTCAGAGAGATGGAAGGCACCTTCCGAGGTTCATGTCCTACGCGGTGACGTCTGGGACACCTTCAGCTGCTGTCTCACTTAGGATTGTTCTGAACTGACAAGTGTTTGCGCATTTCTCTCCTGCCTTCCTTTCTGTTTCTCTCCCTCTGTCCTTCCATCTTTTCTTTCCGTGTCTATGATTAAGACTCTTGAAGACAGGTTTCTGTCACTTCCCATCTTGT
Organism: Anoura caudifer; assembly: GCA_004027475.1. Lineage (NCBI taxonomy): Eukaryota > Metazoa > Chordata > Mammalia > Chiroptera > Phyllostomidae > Anoura > Anoura caudifer. Next base: position 33,939 of record PVKU01008657.1, on the reverse strand, counting down.
CCATCTCAGCACCTAATTGCTTTTCTGGAAATACATCCTGGCAGACTTCTGGGGCCAGTTGCCAACGATCTAGAGAGAGCTGACAGTCACCGCCCTGTGCCGAGCTTTTCATATGCTTGACTCGACTTCTTTGCCTCCCATCATTTTCGATTTTTACATCACTTTGACATCTTTATCAACTTTGAATTGTGCTGTGACTTTTTCCTTTTTCAGCCTCATTTCCCCAATTTATTACTTTTCCCTACCCCAGTGGTTCTTACAGAGAAAGGTGTCAAGTGTTTTAGAGAAAAGAGGAAACAAAATTTATGAAAATGGGTAACTTATCTTTCATTTTCGAAGCTAATTTTTAGGTTCCGAAGAACACGTTACATAGTGAAAAAATAAAGGGATGATTTACAAGGATTGAGAACACTTTTATTGAAGTTTAAGCACTTTGCATCCCTTAAAAAATGCAATTATATACTATTTCTAGATGCATTGGAGCTAGCTTTCTGCAGCAGCATCTTTTAAAACAGACCACATTGTGTCTTTGAAGTTTTTCTCACATTCATTTATTTGCTTGTCTAGGTGAAATTTCCAAAGACTTGGTCTGTATCTGTGTGATCAAATCAAACTGGGTAACATTTGGTGCAGATACATGTCTACCTATTTCTACTTGCATTTTTTAATTTAGCCAAATCACTGTATCTTTACTTTATGTGGCTTAATTATGTGGTGTTAAGTGATTTTGTGAAGCTACCCGGATTACTGGCCTAGCCTGCATGACCAGATTCTCATTGTAATAATTTGTGGTATAAGGGAAAGAACACTGGAAAACGGATCAAAGATACGAGTTCTGGCTTTGCGTTCATCAGTTACCTGCCTTGGTGATTCCTGAATTGGTTCAATTTCTTCGTCCTTAAAATTGGGACAAGACTCCTTTCCCCACTTCGCGGATGCACCGTGAGGATCAGATGATGCAGTGAGGGAGGGTGGTTGAAGGCTCCGGAACCGCAGTGGCCTAGTGGTTAACAGCTCTCAGGAGCCGGAGTGCCGGGTTCAAGTCCCCGCTTTGTTACCGACCGACTCTGTGACTGTGGACACGTCAGCTCAGGGAAATTGCAGGGCTGCTGTGCAATCGGATGAGTAGGTCCCTGACAGTCTTTAGAACAGCACCCGGCCCGTTGCCATCTGCAGACAGCCATCCGCTGTTACTTGCTGCATCCTCAGCAGGGGCACGGCGCTGTGTTAGGCCTTCACGGGGACTCGGAGACCAGTGGAATAGGACACGGTCCTGCCCTCTGGAACTGCACGAGAAGAGCGGTTCGTGCAAGTGCAGCAGTAACAGTGGCGTGTCCAGAGGCTGCGGGGCGGGGCGGAGAGACAGCTCAGCTTCAAATTGGGGAGGGGGAGGAGACAATCAGCAGTCTTCAAGGATGACTCCAAAGAGAAGTTGCCCCTTGAGATGTGTCTCAAAGGTCTGTGGATGAGAGGCAACGTTGGGAGGCGAGGGAGGAGGAGGACCCTCCTGGATCAAGGAGCCACGGCCAAGGCGTGGCTTGTGATCGCTGTTTATGGTGTTAAATTTGTAAATCCATGTGGTTTCATAGCGTCTCTTCCCAGAGCTGCAAATCTGTAACGTCTTCAGACACATGTTTTATATGCTCATAACTAATGTAGCTTTTGGCTTTAAAAGAAAGAGGAGAGCAAGCATCTTGGGAAGTTGAAACCTTCCCCAGCCGAGGTCCCGAGGAAGGGCCCTGCAGAACAGGACAGAAGTTGGTCGTCTTACCCTGGTTCCGCTGGTCCGAATGTCACTTTGTTCTTAGAGAAGCAAATGTTCTCTGAGTAACAGCCTCTCCCTCAGGGGAGAAGAGTCTTGAAAAAAGAGGAAACACCCAATATATCCTGAAAGTGAATTATCCAAAGATTGTTTTGTTCTCTTCAAGTATCAACAAGAAAAATAAAGAGAACTTACATAATTCCATAGTGAGTCACCCCAAAATCTGGGTAGAAAGTTGTAGCTACCACCTTATATAACGCGCCGTTCTCCTGGCCGACCTTCCGGAAAGCCAATGGAAAAGCTGAATTGCCAGTATCCGCAGGAAAGAAAGCGCTCCATGCAGATTGCTGCGAGGGCCCAGTCCGCCAATTAGCCCCACGCCAGCCTCTTGCCCTCTTGTGTGGTGAGGGCCCATTTGTTAACCGAGCCCGTCCCACTGCTCCGGGTTCCTGTCATCTTAAACCTCTCCAACAAACAAAACAAGGAGCAAACCAAAAAGGAACAAGGACAAAACTCTTTGGCCTTAAGGGACAAATCTGGGGCCGTCCTACTGTTGTGGGTGCTGTAGTCCTTGAATTGATGAAAGTGCTTTGCTCCCCCCAAGAGACTCCTCAGGCAAAGGATGATCGGAGAGCTGACATTTCCGGGTGAGCAGGGCTTTGCCAGTGGGGGTCCAGTTCAGTCTAGGCTGGGAATCCCCAGGTGTCCCCCTGACCCTGTCGAGGGGATCTGCGAGGTTGTGGCAGTTTTCAGGACAATACTAAGATGTTAGTGGCCATCGCCACTCTCAGTTCTCACGTGTGAACAAGGGGTTTTCCACCGCACCCTGGAGAGGTCTGCATAACTCAGTGGACCGGTGGTGTGCAAGGGACTGATGTGTGAGAGTAAAAGGAGCCGTTCAAAGGGCCAGACAGAGCAATGGATTTGTAACCTACCAGGCAATGAACGTTTCTTTGTATGGTTTCAGTTTCTCCAGGGACACTGACCTTTAAGGAGCCACGACTTGTGGAGGGTTGGTGTAGTATCAAAGGGTATCCATGGTTCTCTGAAAAGCCTGTGAAAGGCATCTCAGTCTCTCAGCTCTGTAGCCCTGGGAAGTCAGATTTTTTAAATAACCTTTAACTGAAGCAATGTACGGCGACAGACTGAATACAGAAGGAGATACACGCATCCAGCCAGAGGTGAAGGAGATTTGCATAAATGTAAAACAATATTGCTCTTCTTACTAATTAATTTTGGTTTAAGATAGAGGTATTTTCATAAAAATATGAATCTATATTAATGTAGAATGGATTATTATTCTTTTTGAATATCTAAAAATGAATAATTCTAATTTCAAACGTGGTAAGTCTCCATAGATAGAACCCACACAAATGAAAGGCCTCTGGAGTCCTCAGTGATTTGTGACTGTGTAGGAGGTGTGGAAACCTGAGGAGTGAAAACCACTAGTTTAGTCGAATCGCCTCATTCCCAGGGAGAAAATAGCCTGAAGTTCTCAGGGACTTGCCCGAGCGGATGCCAACTCTGTGGGAAAGCCAGGACCGTGGGCAGAGGATTTGATTCTTAGTCCAGTGTTCTTTCCATTATACGACGCGGCTGGGAGTTCTGAAGGTTTTAATTGGAATGTGGCCGTGTGTCTGTGTCTTGGGAGGGCTGTGTCTGTCGCGGGCCCGCAGGTGTTTCGGTGACACCGGTGGCACCTGGGGTGCTTTCAGATGGGTTGTTAACAGTACGAACACTGGCACATGTGAGCTGTCCTCGGTGACAACTTTTCCACAGTTTGTCTGAGCAATATATTCTGATACATGATTGAGGGTGGTTATTTCCTTAATTCTACTGCATTTGATTTTGATTCACCACCCTTTTCGTTTGGGCTCCCGGGCAGCCCAGGGTGACTTTAGGGACTGTGTAGACCCTGTGGCAGGCACAGCGACCCTCCCTTGCCCATATAATTCGGATTCCCCTGGGTCCTGATTTTTATTCATTTCTCTGGAATTACATGTTTTCAGGTGAGCCATCCCACCTTTCTCCGTGGGCCTGGGAAGTACAAATAAAGACACAGGTGCCACGTGAATGAAGGTTTCCTGCCACAGACACAGCCGATTTGGGTCTGGGGAGGTCGCGCTCACGCAATGCAAATCGAAGGAAAAATGAAAGGAGACCTGGAAGTGAGAGGCGTGGCCATCCCTTCAGAATGTTTCTCTTTTCTTCTTCAGTTGTGGGCAAGTTGCTCACCCCCAGTGACAGTCTTGTAGTCATTGAGGACGAGCCTTGTAACGTGACTTGCCGTGCGGTGGGCTGGACCCCGCTCCCCGACCTTTGCTGGGAGATCGGTGCCGCGGTGAGTCACTCAAGCTACCACTCGGTTCCGGAGCCGGATGACCCTCAGAGCGCGCTGAGCGTCCTGGCTCTGACGCCGCAGGGCAATGGGACGTTGACTTGCGTGGCCAAAATGAAGGGGCTGCAAGTCCAAGATTCTCTCACAATAAATCTTACTGTGGTTCCGCCTCCCTTGGGTAAGTGAAGACTTTTTGCTTTATGTAAATTCTATTATTATCGCATGCTTATTTTTATATGTCCTGCTGCCTAAGCTCCACATTCGGGAAAATCGCCTGGCAATCTGGATTTCAGGTCGGAATGGTGATGGAGACAAATTGCTTACAGGGCCTGCTTAATGGCCCTGCAATGCCACTTGATTGGAAAATCTCATCTCCAAGCATTGCTCCCTTTTCTACTCACATGTGAAAATCATTAAGAATCTTGACAATTAGTAGCATGAAACAGCATCAAGTTCAGAGATAAATACTTCAGTTCAGTGTTTTTTCTCCAGCTTTTATTCATTGTTCTGAGGTGATCCCTTCCTGGGTCGATATGGAGAAAGCTCTCATAATATTTTAGGAGGGTGCGTGGGTCCTCTCAGATTCCTTCCAATCTTAGTGAAATTATAAGGTTTCATTTTTTACCCAACAAATCTGTGCATTTAAAAGTACCAAGTCTATGTAGATTTTTAATGGGACTAAATAAACATAAATGTAAAGTTTACGTCCCGAAGGCAATTGCTGTAGGGCCTTTGGATAGGAAAAACGCTCACCACACACCTTCGCCAGGCCCGCAGAGCTAGCCTGGGCCTGGAGTCGGCTTCGGCCGAGGAGAAACCAGGGAGCTTGGGGGCTGCAGATGGACCTGAACGCCTTCGGCTTGTACAAGAGCAGAGAGAGGGAGGCCGAGAGGTGCTGTTCTTTGTTAGGTCCGGCAGGGGCTGGGGCTGAGGGGCTGGGAAGCCGGGACGAGCTTCTCTCTTGGTCTGAAGCTGGTCCTCCCAGGAAAACTCTTGTGCTTAAGGACCTTCAGAGCTCAGAGCAAAGCACCGGCCGCAGCAAGCTGATGATGGTGGCGACGGTCACAGTCATCAGCACGACACACCTCCCGCTGAGGAGGGGCACGGTTAGAAATGTCTCAGATATTAGCCAAATGAAGCCCTCTGAGTGGATGCTGCTCTTCCTGTTGTGCAGGCGAGGTGACAGGGACACAGTGTTGTGGGGCACTTGCCCGTGTCCCTAGAGCTGCAAACGGTGGGCGGTGACCCTGCCAGTCTGTCTTCAGAACCTGCGCCCCTGTCAACTCCGCCCTGCCCTTGGCGCAGCCCCTTGGAGGTCGGAGGCGCATCCTGGGGCTGGCGAAAGCAAGTACGGGTGGGGGTTCCATGAGAGAAGGGGACCATGTCACAGCTCCAGGGTCTGGATGTCTGGAGTCTAGGTGTCGGCAGGGCCGGCTCATTTTGCGGTCCGTGAGGGAGCACCCGCTCCTTCCCCGCCCCCAGCTTCTCGGGGTCGCTGGCCCTTTTGGGTCCCCTTGGCCTGTAGAGGCATCTCCCCAAGCTCTGTTTTCATCTTCAGGTGGCGTTTTCCCTGCGTGCTTGTCTGTGCCCAGATGTCCCTCTTGTTTTTATAAGGACACTGGTCATATCAGATCAGGGCCCATTCTACACCCAGCCTGACCTCACTCACCTTATCCAAATTGTACCTTCCATACTCCCTTCCCAAACAAGGCCACGTTCTGAAGTGCCAGAGGTCAGCACTTGCACATGAATTTGGGGGCACAACCCACCCCATAGCAGATGGCGTCCCTGTGAGCCTGTGGAGAGCCATTCAGAGCCCGACTGTCCTCCGCCGAGCGCTTCTGAGCTTGCCCTGCAGGGTCGATCCCCCGTGAAGGCCCACACAAGCCCCCCCCTGCCCCGCCCCATGTGAGGCCCTTGTCTCTGTCTCCAACTCAGATGCCGCAGGGACCAGGCGGACCACAGAAAGGAAAGCACGAGTATGTGTCAGGGCGAAGATGGAGCGCAGGGAACCAGAGAGCACGCCCTGCCCATGGTGCTGCGGCATCGGCTCCAGCCGGTGCTGTCGACGGGACTGGGGACCCAGGGCGGCCAGACCTTTGACCTGACTCTGGTGTGCCTCAGGGCGTTGAGGGCAAAGGACGCAGAAACTGGTGTTTCCTTGATGTTAAGTCAAGGTCAACTTATTTTAGCTTATTAAACTGAAAGGAATTTAGCTTCTTCCCCAGCAAGACTTCATAAAGAGAGGAAGCCAGAATTCAACTAGCTTGCTTTTTTTTCTTCCAGCTTATTATTTTGAAATGTAAACACCCCCCAAAATTTCAAGAATAGTGCAATGAACATCAATGTACCTTTATCTACACACAGCAAATGTTAACAGTTGGTTATGTTTGCTTCTCTTTCTTAGCTTTTATTTATTTTTTTTATGAACTATTTGAGAGTTAGGTGGAGACCGTATGACTCTTTACCCCTAAATTCCTCAGCGCGTGCTTCAGAGGAATAAGGTCATTCTGTGTAACCCTGGTGCAGTGGGTGGCTGGGAAATTTAACATTAGCACAGTGTCGTTATACGATATACAGTGCGCACTCGAATTTCCCCAGCTGTCCTTCCTGCCTCTTCTCTCCCCTAAACCAATAGCCAGCCTGAGACCCACATGGCCCTTGGCCGGCAGGCAGGTCTTCCCCAGTCTCTTTCAATTTCCGACGGCTCACCCAGCTTTTTTGTCTCTCCTGATATAAACATTCTTAAAAAGTCGTTTTTGCAAGATGCCCTTCCATATGGATTTGTCTGAGTTTTCCCACCACACTTAGAGTTAGGCTAAATATTTTTGCCAAGACACGGGGGAGGTTGTGTAGGGGCCCGATGCCGGTTTTCTCTGCCGTTGGTAGCAAGTCTGATTGTTTGGCTAAGGTGAGTCCCCGGCTTCCTCCATTGTAAAGGTATAAAGGTACCCTCTGCCTGTGTAATTAATCCACAGTCTATGACTACTGGGTGAACACTTTGTTCCTCAATACTCTTTCACTTACTAGCTTTTCCACTCCTCAAAAAATCACTGCCTGAATCAATTATGGGTTGATGGTCATAAGACTGATTTGCTGGTTCCATCATTTTTCTATATTTATTAGTTGGTGTTCTTCTGTAAAGAGAAGACTTCCTTCTCTTTTTCTTCCTTTAAAAAAACACACACCGTTTTAGCATGGACTCCTTTTCATTCAATACGCTGTAATTTGCCCTGTCCCTGCTTATTCCGATGCCTGGATTGCTCCGTATTCTGCCAGAGGGAATTCCTTCCAGCTGGCTGGTGTCCTTTGGACAGGTCCCCGTTAGTTTCTGAGCGCCGGGCCCAGGAAGGTGTTCCGAACTCCCACAGCCTTTCCCCTGTGCCAGCCCATAACCTGCCAATCTCCAGTGAGCCAACCCGGCTTGCGCTAAGCTATTTAAGGATGATAGAGTGTGGCCTGGGCTTGGGATAGGAAGACTTTAAAAAGTTCCGTGAGCACCAAATGGAGTGGAATCAACCACACACCTTAACAAGGCGGTAATGCGGCGAAGGGCTCTGGTCTGAGCCATTGGAAGCCCATGGAAATGGATCTGGGAGGTTAGCTTGCCTGCAAAGTTCTTCTTTCGCAGGAGAGGGGTGCTGGCCCCCCCCCCCCCGGTGTCCCCAGCCGGGCTGCATTCAGCCGAGTCCTGCCTTAAACCAGGACCAGTGAAGTGAGCAGCCTTGATCGTGGCAGCTGGGGTCCCGGCTGCCTCACAGAGGAGAGCGCAGCAGGCGCCTTGCAACGAGTCTTACTTTATTGGACTCATTTGGAAAAGGCTAATTTGTTTCTAAATTATTCATCAAGATCCGGAGCAGCTGGTGGCGGCTGGCTGTGTGTTGTGTGTTTTATGTAAGTTTTAGTAGCTGAAGACCTCGTTACAGCCTCTGCCGGTGGAGCCAGAGACTGGAAGGCTCCCAGGAGCACGCCAAGTTCACGGAGAGCCCAGGAGGAAGGAGGCTGCGCCTGTCCTGGCTCCGTCCGGAAGGGGATGAACGCCAGTCCTGACACCCATTTCCGATAAATGCAAGGAATTCACGTTCACTTTCCGAATGATGCCTTTAACTCACTGAAGGAAGAATGCCAATGGCAGTTTCGGAAGTCTAATTCTTTCAAGCAAAAACTTGTACGAAGCACTTATTGATTTTCTTTTAAGGGAAAGCATATTGAAAGGGCCAATGCCAATGCTTTCTAAAAAACTCAATTTTTTTCGATTCCAGAAGTGCTTCAAGCTTCAAGCACTGCAGACGCATACCCAACCACAAGCCCGGTCAACACCTCCCCCACCCCCCGCCCCGTCTGACCACTGGGTGGTTTTCTCTTCCTGTAAGGGACCGGCTGTGAGGTGTGAGCCCAAAGCAACCTTTGTGGGACACATGGGCACCTTGTAGAACGCAGCGACTCCTCGTTATAATCTTAGCCTCGTGAGAAGCGGCGATTCCGAGGACGGATTAGCGTGGCCGCAGTGACAGTCCCGAGTTGTAGCTTGGGTGCTAGCTTTGTGACTTTGGGCAAGTCACCGGCCTTTGGGCTCCGTTTTCTTGCTTGTCAACCACACAGGAAACGAGAAAGGGCAGCAACTCTCTCTCCTGGCTGCCTGCCCCTGGGGAGCGTTCACACGTCATAAGCATCCAACCCAGAGGTTCTGACTTAACTGGTCTGTGTGGAGCCTGGGAATTGGCATTTTAAAAAGAGCCACGTTACTTTACTGGGCAGTCAGGACTGGGGACCACTGAACTAGAATATCTCAAAGTCTCCTCCTCCCAACCCAGCCTCATCAGATGCTACTAACCAGCCAGACTTGGACCCAGACAACCTGGACTCAGGTGCCAGCTTGCCTGTTTCCTCGCTCTGTGACTTTGGGTGTGTTAGTTAACTTCTCCGTGCTTTGGTTTTCTCATCGGTAACCCTGTGATAACCATACCTACCTTCTAGGGCTGTTGTTGGTGTGAGAAGTAATCGGGTTCCAATGTCTCAAGTGCTTAGGGCAGGCCCTGCCTCAGAGCGCACGGGACAGCAGAGTGAGCGCCCGTCCTTGATCTGACGGATTCAGAGATCTGTGTCCCCTCCAGTCAGCACAGCAGCGTGCTTTGCCTGTGCTGGCGGTGACATTTAGTATTAACCCAGGTGGTTTCGAGAAGCCGTGTGTGCCCTTTCAAAACTCTGAGCATTCCCGTGAGAGCGTCTGGGAGATACTATTTTTCCTTTCTTCACAGATGGGAAAAGGGCAGTCTTGCAGCTGCGACTGAAGTCACACAGCGAACTCAGTGACGACACCCTCATGTGCGCGCAGCCGAGGGAGGGGATGCAGGGAGGGAGGCCAGCGGTGTTGGGCTGGGGGATGATCTTCCTTAGTCACTATCTGTGGGTTACTCAGGCGCCAGGGCACACTCACCTCTCCAGGACTGACTCACCACACCCACACCCTTCACTACAGGCACCTGTCAAGGGGCGGTGCCCACCGGGACTGCCCATCTCCTGTGAGACCCGGGCTGTAGCTTCCTCAGGAGGATCGTTCCATGGTGGACATGACATGTGGCAGGATGGAAAGACACGCGTCAAGCCCCTGGGTTTTCCTGTTCTGAGTGCCCTTGACCGGTTTACTGAGTCCCTCTGTCCCAAGTGTCTCATTTGCAAGAGGAAGGGGTTGGATTGAGGGTGAGATTACACCAGGATTCTGTGTTTTCCATCCACTGTCCTGATATTTGGTTTATCAATATATGGCCATTATTTATTTTTCTTTCAACCCACTGTACGTGTATTCATTTAAAAAATTAGTTCCCTACTAAAAAAATCCATGATATATAGGCATACGTGTATACATATATTTGTCAGAGCTGATAAATGAAAACATTTTTATTAAAATAAGAAGGGTTATTCCGTGTAGCTCCAGGACCTTATTATACACACCTCCACATGGCACACACACCATGCTTTTCTTTGGGCACCACTGCAGTGGAGGGAGAGCACCAGGCTCTCCTAAGCGTGAAGCTCAGGAGGGAGATCTGAACCCCAGAGGAGGTCACAAAATAGGAAGTGAAAGAATGAGCCATAGGTACCAGTTGCCATTTTGGGAAGAGTTTGGGGCTTTTAGGGGAGTGCAGGCATCCCTTGGCTGAAGCTGGTAGGTGAGTTAAGGGACAAGAGAGGAGTGAGGTCACGTGACCACCTCTTGATTCGGTCACCAACCCCAGCGAGGTGGCCCTTCCCTGTCTTTAAACAGGTCCTCCCTGAGGGGAAGAGGAGGCTGTGTGTGCAGGTGTGTGGAGGCAGAGGTGATCCTGTCAACACTGGGTTGACAGAAGCGTGGCGCGCTGATAGTTTTCTGCAGCAGGGGTGGAGTATTTCAGTAAGTCAACGAGTGTGTTGACTTGGTCCAGGGTGAATTGCAAGCCTATCTGTTGGACCTTAAGCCAGACCTTAATGTTGAACTCCCGCTGGCTCCCTTACTACAGAAGCTCCTAATATTTTCAAGCCTCAGTCTTGAACGTGTACATCACACCTTAGTGTTCTTGACACTTTCACACACACCTCTCGAGTCTCTGAACAGCCTGGAGGAGGGGCAGGGTTGTTACAGGCGAGTGAGTCAGAGGCCAAAGGGAGCAGAAGTAAACAGTGGCCATCTGATTTCACTGGTTTCATGCACACGAAGCCCCAAGCCCACCCTGAGGAAGCTTCACTGATTTCTAAGCAAACCTTGTCTTCCTCCCTAGGAAGTCTGTTGTTTTAATATTTTCTAATGACTAGCATCTAATGAAACACATGCATTTACACTGAGATACCGCCCAGGCACTCAGGGTGGCAGCCTTTACTGAAGAGCAATTCACATTTAAACAGATGAATTTAAATGCGGTTGGGCTTCCCTGTGGTTCAGTTTGGTAGAGGGGAGTGGTCAAGGCTTTTTGGAACATCAGTGCAGTTCCCGAGGTGCATGGCTAGGTGGCGCTGCCCAACAGGACTCTCTGTGATAAAGGCCATGTTTAGAATTTGCGGCATTTGAGCCCTTGAAATGCGGCCAGTGCATCTGACGCTCTGAGGATCCAATTGTATATAATTTTAATTAATTTAAATTCGAACTTAGGTAGCCACATGACGGTGCATCGGACGTCTCTGGCTAAGGCATGGCTGTCACAAATCAAATGGACTTTCCGTCCTGCCTTCCTGCCCTCCTCACCCCCTTCCCCTCCCCGGGTGCCCTGCCTGCTCAGCCTCTCCCCTGCCCCAGCTCTGTAAGGCCTGGACAAAACAAGAGGGCGCAGTGGACTAAGGTGGTGCCCGAAGAGCCAAGGGAAGAGCAATTGCTGCGTGAGAAATGAATTTGCAGTTGGGGACTGGGTGTCCCCGCGGGAAGGCTTGGCACCAGGTGCCCTGAGGAGGGACCCTCCCTCAATTTGTCCTCAAGTTCTTCAGGCGTGGAAAGGCCGTTAACTGATGGGTACTTAAGCAGGTATTTACGGGCAGCAATAAGTATAGCCATGGAAGACACTGCCAAGCGCTGAATACTGAAGCACAGTGAAGGGAGGAAGTTGGCCCACGACCCCGAGCTGTAGCAGACCAGATGGTCAAAATGTGACTGCAAAACTTGGTCTAGCCTATAGTGTGGATGAACCAGGGACGACCGGCCCCAGACAGTGGCCGGCACCACTAAAATGTTTCTTTTTCCCTCTTCCGACCTTCCAGGCAGTATCGATACAGCAGGGACCGCGTTGCCTACCTGGGCCATAGTCCTCCTTGCCGTATCGCTCTCACTGCTGTTCATCCTGATCATTGTTCTGATTATAATATTCTGCTGCTGCTGTGTCTCCAGGAAACAGGAAAAAGGTAATTTTTTTTTTGTTGCTATAGATTTATATGTATTTTTAACTTTCGGTACAAGCAGCTGAAGTTCATGAGCTCATCAGCTCTTTCCAAAAGTACATTGGCTTTTGGGGTCCTTGAAAGGAAGTGTGTGAAAGTCTCAGAGGGGGGCACACTTTCTTAAAGAAGAGAGTGTTTCCTTTGGGGCCCCCCTCCCCGCCCCACCCCCAGGAGGACAGGTCTTCAGGCTTTTGAGAAGGTGGGGAGGTGGCACCTTTATCGCCAAAGACATTGACTGTGTGATTTTTTGTGCTTATTTGCAAGGATACAAGGCTACTGTGAACTGTCATTTAGGTGCCGAGTTTTTTCTAGTGCGACATCGACCCATCCGAACACATTATAAGATTGTTTCCTATTTCGTAGAATTCCAAGTCTTCCTTTGTGAGTGAGTGTTGATGTAGTGGTAGAAAGAAAAAAGAGGGACTCCTGTTAACAGAAGGAGCACAAATAAAGTCAATAAAAATGATTCCGCATTTCTTCTGAATGAGGTCTTCTGAGATCCTTCAAGATCTGTGAAGGCAGTGGCCTTGTTTGGGGGTCTGGTGCCACACTAGGGTGGGCTTGTTGTAGAGTTTGGCAGTTTGTGACGTTAGAAACTATCGCTTCTTTGGCGTGTGGATGGCACAGGACTTTCCGAGTGCTGAAGGGTGTGTCCATCCTTATCTTTGTCTCGTAAAACTACTTCTATTTGAACATTTCCTACAATTAAGTCATTTACCTTAAAAGTCGGAATTTTGATGTTAGTATATTTGCATATTTAATAAAACACTAACTATTGTTGAATGCGCACTCCATGTCTGTGAACGTGCCAGGCACTGGGTTAAATAAATGTTTTACACAAAATATATCTCTCAGTGAAACATTCCATGCAAAGAGCGTGGTCTAGCCTCAGCTCTTGCGTGAGCTGGTTTGTGATTTGGGCACCGATTCTGTGACATAACTTTATTCCCTAGGAAACAAAAAATGAAAGACCATGAACCCTTGTTGGCCCAGATTTGATGGGACTTTGCTTTTCCCTGGGGGTTACCCTCGGTACCACAGATGGATTGCTCAAGTAAAATAGACTGCAATTTAAGTGGAAAGCACTGGATAACTTACATTTTGGTTCGGAAGAGACTAGGATTATTCAGTGTCGTCAGATGACTTTTTCCGCACTGGCTATGGCGGCAGAATTGGAGAATATTCTGGTTGCTTGGATCCTGCTTCTCACAGGCTTTTGTCCATTCCACAGTAGCCTTGTAAGAAGGATGCTGGGGGCCCCTGTAGGGTGTGCGGAAGCGTGGTTCTCTGATTCTTAGCTTCCTCATTTACAAAATGGGAGTAAGTACCATCTTGTAGGGGGGTTGTGAGAATTCCATAAACTAATCTGTTAAATGCTTCTGTGATCCACCCTAGAATTTATCTTTTATTTAACTTTGAGATTAAAAACCCACGTAAGAATGAGCTGTTTTGTGACAGGCGCAGGCGAGGGCCGGTGAGAGCCTCCTTCCAAGGCCCGCCCCCAAGGGGTGTCACTCACAGTGGACACGCGCTTCACCCTGATATGATGTAAAGGGGCCGGTCAAGTTCTGGATTTCCCCAGGACAACCATTTCCATGCTTACAAATATACCTCAAGTTTGTTTTCCAAAAGCATTTCTGACATTCTGCTTTGCTGGCACCCGGAGAATTCTGTGTTCTGACAGGTTATCTGGGGATGAGGGAGGGCGGCAAGGACCCCACCCAGCGGGCCTGCCGGCCTCGGGGTCACAGCTCCTGGAGCAGTGGGACCGAGCACCCACCTCCTGCAGCCGGTCCTGGTGGGCACACCAGCGACGCTCCCTTTGAACCGGGGGGAGAGCAGACACCTCTCTCCTTCAAATGAGATCCCTCCTGAGGTTCAGCTGGGGTGTGAACCAGCGGATGTTGTTAGAACTGAAAATGGGTGAGAGCGTTATCTTAAAACAAAAAGGCAAATGACTGCTTTTTGGATCTCATAAAACTCCGCGACTAGAAGGCCTGGACAGGGCAGCAGGGCTGCAAAGAACACCAGCTTCAGGGACAGACGGACGGGGCTGCTGTACGTCCGTTACTTCTCATGGGCAAGGTCTCTATTTCCTCCCGGCCAAGAGCCCACTGAGTGGAAATGTTAGCAATTTGATGACAGCCTTTGGGGGGAGGGTGGGCACAACGGTATGAATCCACGCTTTTGGCACATATTCATTGAACTTGTATCTTAGAATTACAGAAACATGGTGCTTAAGCCATATAGTTCCTCATCTGTTACAAATGTGGTAATGCTGATGTAGCAGGGTCTAGTGTAGCCTGTCAAAAATACGATTGCACTAACTCCTGCCCCTTGGGCTGTGGTGATGATTAAATGAGATGATACCGCGCACGGTGCTGGCCCACAGCAGCTAAGCGCTGAGTGGATGACAGCAGGCCCAGGAAGCAGAGCGCCCCCTTCAGGGAGAATGGGTGTCTCTGCAGTCTCGCTGGTCACCTTCGGGAGTCCCTAAGTCCTTCTTAGGGACCTACCGTATTTCAGGTACTCAGGGGTGATTTACATTTACGACAGTAAACAATGATTTCTACTTCCCTTACGCTTAGAAGCCGTTTGATAATTCTGTGGCGGGGGAACTTAATGCCTACTGGGTCACCAGTACTCAGTAATGTATCAAAATCAGGGGGGAGGTCTATAAAAATTGATGAGATTTTATTTTCGGAATAAATGTCCTGATTTTGCTGATGTAACTTTTTTTTCAGAATCCAGTTATCAAAGTGAAATAAGGTAAGTTGAAGTCACATCTATTTTCTGAAAACACAAGCAAATGAAAAACAAGCAGACACCACCAACACCCCTCCCCCCCCAACATAACCGAAGGATTTTAGGGTTATGTCACTCAGCATGAAGCGCTGAAAGGGGGCAACTCTGAAACACACCCACGCCATCGCAAGCTCCCACGGCTCATTAGGTGCGGAACACACCAGGTGGGCTGTTACGGACCCCCTTTGACGGTTGCTGGTTCACTGGGGAAAACTGAGTTTCTACTCGGTGCCTGGCATTTGCAGCTCTTTCCACAAGAGGCCACTGTGCTCCATGGCTATTGTCCCTCCTGCTTTGAGTCACTATCCTCTGGGGATCGAGGACCGTTTCAAGGGTGTTTGAGACCAGGCAGAGGTCCCACTGGAGTTTCCGGGGCAGTGGAAACAGTGAGATGAGCTGGATGGGGTGAGAAGGCACAGGAAACTGACCAGGCAGACAAACCAGGGAGGAGGGAGGGACCGAAACTTCCCGCCACGTCTGCAGCTGTCCAGAAGTAGCTGCAAGCACTTGTAAGGTAACTGTCGAGGACTTTATAATAATACAACAGCCAGTGTGTGTCTGCAATATTTACCTAATTACAAATGTACTAAGGGGAGGGATTTTTAGACACCCCCTGGATTGTGGGGGTGTTATAACAAAACCACATCTAGTTGTCAGTTTATTACATGTGTTTTGGAATGCTGTGATGGTCAAATAGCCTTAGGCTACACGTGGTGAATGAAGATGGATAATCGAGGGTAACAGAATCTACCCCTTCGCTCTCGGACCCCACGCCCTCCCTGGGGAGGGGGTGCTGTGAGAGAGGCGGCCACCCCTTCTCCAAGGGCACCACAAAATGGCAACCTGAAAATACACCTCTTTTGGGGCCGGACTTAGGGCGAGAGGACTTAGGGCGGGGAAGGAAAAGTGACCCCAATCGCTAACCTGGCATTTCTCTGGATGGCTGCCCCTGGACGGCAGCCTGGATTCTTCGGCTCACCATTACTGACTGTGCGGCGTCCTTCATTCCTAGTCACTGGGATATTAGGTGACTGCAGTCATTGAACAGTGATCGACAGCCAGGCAGGACAACGGGAGGAGAATCATCGTCATAATAACAGTGACAGCAATGAATGGGACAATGCTAATAGCTCGTACGTTCTGAGTGCCTGACATGCGTGCCAGGCACTGTTCTACACTCGGTAGAGAGAGGTTTCATCTCACCAAATTCTCACTGTGATTTTATTCTCGCTGTTCTTCCTTTTTGTAGATGAAGAGACTGAGGGGTAGGTACAGGGAGGTTAAGTGTTGTGCCAGGTATCGCCCTTCCAGAGAGTGGACGGGTCAGGATGTGAACTGGGCTGTTCTGCCCGAGGCCTGGGCCCTGGTCCGAGGTGCTATGCCAGATGCTAGCAGATATCACAGAAAATACCCGCCCCATAGTTTTCTATAGAACTAGTGCAAGTGTATTGTAGAAAAATTGAAAAACAAAGGTAGGAAATGATTTTAAAGTTACCCATAATTCTGTTGTCCAGAAGAAATTATTGTTATGTAAGTGTGCATATTCTTTTTTAAATTATATTTTATTGATTATGCTATTACAGTTGTCCCATTTCTCCCCCATCATTCCCCTCCACCATGCACACCCCCTCCCACCCATATTCCCCCCTTCAGTTCATGTCCATGTGTCATGAGTCTTTAGCTTCTACATTTCCCACATTATTCTTGCCCTCCCCCTGTCTATTTTCTACTGTCTATGCTACTTATTCTCTGTACCTTTTACCCTCCTCTCCTCCTCCAACTCCCCTGTTGCTAACCCTCCACGTGACCTCCATTTCTGTGTTCCTGCTCCTGGTCTAGCTGTTGGCTTAGTTTGCTTTTGTTTTAGGTGTGGTGGTTAATATCTGTGAGTTTGCTGTCTTTTTACTGTCCTATTTTTTATCTTCTTTTTCTTAGATAAGTCCCTTTAACATTTCATATAATAAGGGCTTGGTGATGATGAACTCCTTGAACTTGACCTTATCTGAGAAGCACTTTATCTTCCCTTCCATTCTAAATGACAGCTTGGCTGGATAGAGCAATCTTGGATGTAGGTCCTTGACTTTCATGACTTGGAATACTTCTTTCCAGTCCCTTCTTGCCTGCAAGGTCTCTTTTGAGAAATCAGCTGACAGTCTGATGGGAACTCCTTTGTAGGTGACTGTCCCCTTACCCCTTGCTTCTTCTAGGATTCTCTCCTTCATTTTAATCTTGGCTAACGTAATTATGGTGCACCTTGATGTGTTCCTCCTTGGGTCCACCTTCTTTGGGAGTCTCTGAGCTTCCTGGACTTTCTGGAAGTCTATTTCCTTTTCCAGATTGGGGAAGTTCTCCTTTATTATTTGTTCAAATGAGTTTTCCACTTGTTGCTCTTCCTCTTCCCCTTCTGGTACCCCTATAATTTGGATGTTGGGATGTTTAAAGATGTCCTGGAGGTTCCTAAGCCTCTCTTCATTCTTTTGAATTCTTGTTTCTTCCTTGTTTTCTGTTTGTTTGTTTTTTTCTTCCTTTTGGTCCATTCCATTGATTTGAGTCCCAGTTTTCCTCCCATCACTATTGGTTCCCTGTGGGTGTTCCTTCATTTCACTTATTGTAGCCTTCATTTGTTCACCTAATTTGTGAGCAAAATCAACCAATTCTGTGAGCATCCTGATCACCAAGGCTTTGAACTGTGCATCTAATAGGTTGGCTATCTCTTGGTCGCTTAGATGAATTGGCTCTGGGGCTTTTATCTGTTCTCCCGTTTGAGCCTTTTTTTTTGGTCTGGTCGCAGCTGTTACGTAGTGAGCGGCGGAGCCTTAGTTGTTCAGCAGGACAGGGAAGTCCAGTCGCTGGGTTGTGACGCTGTATGTGGGGGCGGGGTCTCGGTGTTTTTAGGTTTTATTTCCCAGCGCTGGGGCTCTGGGTTGCCAGTTCTGTCTTGTTCCCCATTTTTGCCTGGATTATCTGTGCACAAATGTGGGACTGCCTGGTCAGCCAGCTGCCTTGCGTCTGGGGTCCACTAGCCACCACCTGCAGGCCCGGGCACCAGCAGCTGCCTGAGCACCTCAGTCCGCCAACCTCTGCTTCCTCCTGCTGTGACTCTCTTACCAGTCTGGATGAATGGTTGTTGGACTCCATACAGTTCAATTTTCTCTCAGTTCTGGTTGTTTTCTTGTTTCTAAATCCTTGTTGTCCTTAATTTTGGTTGTGCGAGGAGGCACAGTGTGTCCATCTATGCCTCCATCGGGGCCAGAAGTTGATATCAAAATCAGTGTGTATATTCTTACATGAGTAGGTTCACATAGATACACATAGATGTTTTGTGAAATTTGGATTATAACAAATGTTATTTCATAGCTTAGTCTTCTCACTTGACATTATTCTGAGGTTGATTTCTGCTAACAAATGACATTTGTGTTTCTTTTGCTTAATAAAGTGTCTTATTGAAATATACTGCTGTAAGTGCAGGAAAGTGCACAAATTGTGGGTGTGTCGCTGGATTTATGGAGCCTGTGCGCCTGGGCCTTGAACTCTGCATGCAGAACAGGAGCACTCCCAGGTCCCCAAACAACCCCCCAGGCCCCACCCCGTCACTGCCTCCCTTCCTCAAAGGTCTTCTGACACCCACCCCCACATCTCCAGAGTCTGGATGCAGAAACTTTGTAGAAGTGAGATCATATTGTGTGTCCTCGTTCGTGTGGGTCTTCCCGAGCTTCCTGCTGAGAGATGGCGCTTCCTGCCGACGATGGACGGAGATCGTTTGTCCTTACATCATGCTGCCTTCGGGCAGACGGGCAGTTTGTCCTTCCATCTTAGTTAAGTGGGCATCTGGGTAGTTTTCAGGTTGCATCTGTGATGACTTCGGCTGCGCCGAGTTTCTGGTGCCTGTTGGTGACGTGTGCCCCGCATGTTCCACACAGCAGCGCATGAAGCTGTGTTGCAGGGTGGGCACTGGTCGGCTGTAGCCGATCCTGCCGCACAGTTTTCTGAAGTCGACGTAGCAGTGACGCTTCCAGCAGCAGTGCGTGGGCGTTCTCACCTGTGATCCTTTCTCCAGGTGGCGTGGGATTCCACTGCAGAGATGCATTTATTTTGCGAGTCCCCTACAGTGGGGCACCGAGGTTGTTTGCGGTTTTTGCTACTCTGACTAGCTCCTGAGTGAATATTCCTCCAAGTAAATCTTTGCATGTATCTTAGATTATTTCCCTGTAATAAATTCTTAGTGGTCAAGCATGAACATTTGAAAATCTTTAGTTATCCATTGCCACACTTCCTGTCCCTGGGAAGCTGCAGTGATATTGGCTTTATTTTAGAGGTCACATACTTTTTCCATGAAGGGTCAGATGGTGAGCGTTTTTGGTGTTGTGGCCGCATGCTCTCTGTCACAGCTGCTCAGCTTGGCTGTTGTGCCGTGAAAGCAGCCATAGACAACATGGAAGCAGACGGGTGTGGCTGTGTTTCAATAAAACTTTATTTGTAAAACAGGTGGTGGCCGGATTTGGCCTGAGGGTTGTAGCTTGCCAGTGCTGCTTTATTTGTCCCTGGTTTCAGGGAGTTGAGTACTGACTTGGGAGTGGAGCCCACTGACCTCTCACGCTAACGCTCCATCTCTCCGCATCATGGGAGTGTGAGAGTGTGCAGGCTGCTGCCGGCCTCGTGGGTGGCTGGGAGTGTCCGTGCTGAGCCTCACACCCCCCAGAGCCAGCAGCCAAGCTGTGGCTTGCAGTCAGTTCAATGTGTGAGAATGTTCTGGGCGGAGCAGTGTGAACGAAAGATCCATCTCCATTAACACTTGGCTTTTAAAAAATGGTCTAATTCTAGGAAATCTCCAACTGTGACGGCAAACAAGGAAACCCTTGAGCCAAAGTTCAGAAATGGAAATGAAAACTATGGATACAGTTTGGACGAGCAGAGGACCAAACGTGAGTGGATGGGCGGGCCGGAGAAAGACCTGGGAACGCTGGGAGGGGGTGGGGGGCGCTCACCAAACCCCAAATCCACGAGGCAGGCGGCTTAGCTGGGCTGGTGGCCCCTTTCTGGGTGATTTTTAGGAGAAGGAGAAATTCTAGAACCGGGAATGTTCCAGGATTAGACCAACAGCAAAAAAACCCCACCTAGTTTGTCTAACATGTAAAAATAAGGTGATGTGGAAACCTAAGTGTTTTTATAAATAAAACTTTTCCATGCATCCCCCTTCTTTAAAGCCCTCTACCTTAAAGTTTGTGAGGAGGCGTTTTAGAGCACGGAGAGGGCACCTCCCCCGGAACCTCAGCTAGGTCTGAGCGAAGCTGGAGCTGGGCAAGAAACCTGTTCCTGTTCACCTTCCCAGGGCGAGGGGGATTGTGGATGGACGCAACTCAGTTTTGAAGACTTTTGGTGGCTTCTCAGTGTCCTACGTTGAGAGGACACATCCTCATGGGGACACTTCTCGGAAGGCACAGTCACTAGGAAGAGGCAGGGGTAGGGTTTGAACCGGGGTCCTTGTTTAAGGCAGAAAAATTACTCCTTAGCGGAGCAGGGGAGGGAGGGCTGGCCCTAATGAGTTGTGTTGCAAAACACATTCCACGGAAGGATTTTCAGTTAATGGATTCTTGCTGAGAGGCCTGAAAATCATTTTTGGACTAAAATTAGAACAATTCTCGGCAGCCCATTCTTTTCCCTTTGCCACGGCTGCCTCCCTGGGACAGTCCACACTGCAAGCTGCACATGTTCGACTTCCACGCAGCGAGGACTGCTCCCTTTGACCATGCGGTCTCAGCTTCTCGCCAAACTCCCCGTGAGCGGGTGTGTATTCGTTCCTCTTTGGAGCTATTCATCAAGTAGCTTGACCGGGAGCACGGCCCGAACCAAACCTCGTGGCTTCTTTTTTGCCCGCCCGCCCTGTGTCGGGTTTTCTCCCTCGGTCAGCAGGGAACCCTGCGGATCCATCTTGTCTCTGGGTGAGATGAACATGTCGAGAAAGGAACGGATTTCAAGTCTGGTTACCCTACTTTTATTTCATCAGGAAACCTCTGTTCTGAAAGTACGTCACCTCGAGGCAACTTTAAAAACAGTGTGTTGGTGGTGAAGGGTTGCTCTGGTAAAGCCGGCGCACCTCTTTGCATGTCAGAACCGTTAGACGGTGCGGCCTGGTGCCGTCACGTGAGACTCTAAGGTCGTCCCTCTGTTGCAGAGCCTGCCTCTCTCCCTCCGGAGCCCCACGACGCCAGCGCGCCCCAACAGCAGAGCAGCAGGCAAGCTCAGCAGGTGATTCGCGTGGTTTCCCTTCTTTGGACTTTTTTTTTTTTTTTTTGCTATTCAAAAACCCTTGCCTTGTGGCTGTGGGTGAATGAGGGGAGAGCGTGGCCCTGGCTCCCCTTCAGGTCAGCGGATCACCCTGGAGGGAACTGCGCCAGGACACCTCTTGTCCTCTGTAGTGGGTTTGGGGGGAAAGACCAGAAGTTTTAACTGGGGCTTGTAGATCTTGAGGTGTCTGTTAGACATCTCAAGGTGTCGGGTGTGCAGTGGGGTGCACGAGCCTGGGGTTCCCGGGAGGGCCCACATGTAGGTGCTGTTGGCTGTCGGGCAGATTCTGATGGGTGGTGTCCTTCTAAGGGAAGTCCAATTACAGAAACCAGTCAGGACCCGTGCGGCCCCAGCATGTTAATTTCCTGACGCAGAGTCCGTGTGGTTGTCCCAAGTGAATGAATGAAGAGTTTATATGCAGAAAATATGATTCTTTTTATCCAAAATCACACTAGGCAAAATAGATGTCACCCGCACCATTTTCTGACCCATAGAAAAGCAGCTTTAACCGAGAGGCACATTTTTATTACCCTGTCCTGGAGCCGGGTTCCCACCAGCACGCTGGCTCAGGCCCCTGGCTCTGTTCTGCAGGGGGGCACCGGCAGCAGCCTGTGGTCCTACCACAGAGACAGGGCCTTCGCAGCCCCCCACCTGAGCATTCACCTGAGCTCCCGGGGAGCTGCGGGCTGTACTCGTCCTCCCTGCTGTTGGGATTCAGCTCACTCCATGCATCTTGCCTGTGATGTGCCTTCAGGGGAAGGGGCGCTCTGACAGGTGTTCAGCCGAGTGTCAGGAGGGCCTCAGGGATGCTATTGGTGGCAGACAGGGCGGCCAGGCGGGGAGACATACAAGGGATCTGTGGCACCAGAGAGGATGGTGGGCCATCGTGACAGATTGTGAGTTCAAGCTCCTTTCTCAAGTTGGGTGTCAGGAGAATGCTGAGCCAAGGTCTTCCCATCTACGCTGCTGTCTTTTGATGCATTGAGTCTGGTGCTGAGGGGGATAATTGCAGAGATGCAACAGGTTCCCTTTCGAAGGCCTAGTCTCTTGACTAACAGGTGGCTGGGAAAGGGACTCACCACCAGCCAGGCTGTAAAGAATGTCACCTGTCAACCCCACGCCTGGACCTGAGTGGGGGTGATCGTGGGGTGATGAGGGGGCTCCCTCCCACCCAGCTCTGTCATGACTTCATGGCTTTTCTGTGGTGACCTCTCCCTGTCACGTGTCTTTCCAGTAGACACGCCAATGTGCTCAGGCCTGGCTGCGGTGGGGGACCGGGGCAGGTGGGGGGGGAGGAGATTCAGGCAAGGGTCCTGTCAGCTGACTCGCTTTGAAGTATAGATGAGGAAAAAGGGGAACTCTAGATGCGTTTGGAAGCAGGGCTGGAGAATGACGTTTCCGGGCTCTGAGTGGATGCTGCTTCGGCTTCAAGTGGTGTTGGGAAGATATGCAGGGAGGGAAATCTAAGAAGTTTCTGCTGCTTAAACATGGAACCAGCTAAACAATCTACTGGTGGAAAAAGAACAGTGGCCACCCTGTTGGGCCCAGAGGGCTGGGGACACACCCCCCTGAGCCCTGTGGAGTGTTTGTAGGGCCCCCAGGGAGCCGTGCGTCTTGGCCCGGAGCTCCGGGTCCCTAAGGAACAGGCGGGATGCAGGGCAGGGGAACTGATTTTGCCTGGGCTAGAAACTTTCAGAGGGTTTTCAGCCAGCTGGATTTTTTTTTACTTAGTGTGGGACCTTAGGACAGGCAGTTCAGAAGAGGTCCACCTTTGGCCACTAACCAAAGGGTGCCTCTGAGGTTTGGGCCCAGGCACCGTGTGCAGGTGCCCATTAGGAGAACTTGGACTTGAGCTGGTTTTCGTGAAGCACTCACAGGAAAGGGCCAGGCCTAGCCTAGGAGCATGGTGGCTCCCTTCCGTGTCCTTGGCCCAAACAGAGCACAGTCCCGCACGTGATCAACTGGCCTTCGAGGCTTTTGGTAGGCTCAGGTTCTGGGTCCCCACCTGTGGACCCCCTGGCTCAGTAGAGTTGGGCAGGCAGCCTGAGCACCTGTGCTTTATACTGACCTGCGGTGGCTCTGACAGGAGGCTAGGTTTAAGGGTCACTGGTTATGTTATAGCAAGATGGAAGTGTGGGGTTGTTGGGATGGAGGGTGGCTGTTGCCAAAGATCAGCTTGTCTAGCTTGCAATTTCACACGGCCCAGTAATCACCATTTGCTCAGTCCCAGGCATGCATGATGCCTGTGCTGACTACATGGCAGAGGAGCTGGGGCAGACCCCTCCTGGGGTGGACGGGGCTGTACATTGCTGGAAGCGTGTGGACTCCTCTCCAAGCAGAGGAGGGGGCAGACGCTGAGCCCCGCGGATGTGACCACAGCCAGCTCGGGGCTGAGTACGGTGCTCTGAGGGGTGGGCAGTGTTTCTGGGTTACTCTCCCTCTTGCCTTGAACACCACTTCCTGTCCTACCCAGTGTTACACACACCTGTGTCCACGCACCTGTGTCCACGCACCTGAGCCTCTACGGCCGCGTCCTCATCACGTGTCACCGGGCATGATATTCACTTCAGCCTCCGCTGAACAGTTGCTGAAACAGGAGACTGGGATTTTAATGCTGTGGGAAGGGGAGAAACCTATTTGCTGCTGCACTGGCTTCCTGTAGCTCTTGTTCCTTCGGCATCACTTCCGTGCAGGCCTAGAGCATTGTAGGCCCGCGATGCCCTGGGGAAGGTCAAGAAGGGATTGATTTCTAGGGGAACCTCTTTTCTTTGGATCCCTGTTATCTCTGGATGCTTTCAGTGCTGATAGTCCTTAGAAGGCTGGACAATGTCTCTGGGACGGAGTCACTGGGGACAGCATCTGTCATGTTGGAGGTGTGACTGCAGAAGGCAGACACCGTGGTCTGAAGCTACGAGGTTGGTGGCTGGCGTAGGTGAGGCCTGTGGGGTGACGCTGGGTCACGTACCATGGGAAGAGGCGCCTGCTGGCTGCATGGAGGCCCCTCCTTTGCTCACCCCTCCTCTCAGCCCACTTGCCGGCCTGTCTTCTGTGGCCGTGACATTGCTTATCAGAGGCTGAGAGGGAGCAGTCCTTGCTCCTGCCTCCAAGTGGCGGGAATGGGATGTGTTTCCTGTGCCTGGATCCCGAAGAATGGTCCCCACACCTGAAGGTGCACCTCTCACCGAGGTGCCCTGCTGGCTTGGCCGTGGGTCTCAGTACAGGGAGGCTCTGTGGCTGCTTGTTCAAACGCAAACTCCTGAGCCTCTTTCCGACTTTCTGGGTCCGACGGTGGGAAATCAGGCCAACAAACGGGTACTTTTACCACCTGCCCTGTGGGTGATGTGCTTGGAGGGAAATATTTGGCGGCTCAGTCTGAAAATGTAACATGCGTATAGCCACAGTTATAACTGCAGATTTGCTTCTAGGGAAAAACCATCTCGTAGATCTGGGCGTTTTCTTATTACTGCGCATTTGGAATGACTGGGATTTCAGGAACCTGCAGCCCTGAGCTTGCCGCCAAGCGCAGGGGAGAGTTTGCGATGCTCATGGGGTGCCATGATGGGTGTCAGGTGGAACGTCTCGACGGGGTCCATGGAGCTGGGGAACCCTTTTAAAACCTCCTGGTTTTGGACGGGTCCGAAGGCACACTGCATTTGGTGTGAGTGAAAGAAACAGGATTTTAGGCTGTGGAGACCCCAGACCATGCATTACATTGTAGGAAGGTTTAGAAGGGAAAAGAGAGAGAGAGAGAGAGAGAGAGAGAGAGAGAGAGAGAGAGAGAGAGAGAGAGAAAGAGAGAGAGAGAGAGAGAGACTGATTTTCAAAACTGACACGTACCAAAACATGACACTTTTCTACCCTGATCGTTTCTGTTCCAAGCAAATCTGCGGTTCTAACTCCGACATCATTTTCCAGATAAGAGTTTCTGTTGGTGAAGGGTGGTGAACTCAGGTGTAACCTCCCATAAAGCACATTAGGACAAAACCGATGGATACAACTAGAAATCCTTGCCAAAAATCACAGTTGATGAGAAAGGCAAGTGGCTTTTATTTTTACCCGAATCCATGGGGCTTGGAAATGTTTTGCATCCTGATGAATATTTAAGACAAACAATCCTCACCCCACTACCCACTGCTTTCCAGGCCTCCGTTCACCGTCGGTCCAGTAAATGGAGCGACGTTATTCTGGTTCTTCTAGGCAGCTCTGTGTCTGTCAGTTTGGGGGATGAGCACATGCGTGGGAGACCCTTCTGCATGGCGTGGGCCCAGCTCCCACTCGGAGATGCACAGGACCCACACCCACAGATAGGTTCTCTCGTGGGGAATCAGGTTTGCAATATACCTAAGCCGCCTTGAGCTTGCTTCTGCTGAAACTCCCTCACCCTGGATTTCGATAGCAAGTGCTTGTAACTTCCTAAAATCCGTGCTAAACCTTGCAAGGACCAGTGTAATGGGCTCAACCACCTTTCCCTTTTTCATTTGCTAATATCCTTCTTCTGTGATGTGATTAGTGGCATTGGCTCCTTTGTTGTCTGGAAAAGGTAACCACCTATAGCAAACGGGGCATAGTGAGTGAGGACCATCATATAATGTGACCAAAAATAAAATAAAGGCCTGTCATGGCGGAGGCTGCGGCTTTTGCTCCCCTTGAGAGAAAAGCCATGCTGTCCTTTTTCCTCCACCGGACTCGGCAGTCCGTGTGTATATTTTATTTCACCCATAATGACTCAGACACTGCTGGCCGGTGTCCGCATCACACATGGAACAACTGGAACCTGGATCAGGTCTTCCCTGTTTGTCACTTACTCCCCTATAGAGATCGCCGTAAATAAAGTCTTGATAAATTTAGCAAACAGCTACGCGCTTGGGCAACCCGCAGGGGAAACCAGGGGCAGACAGCGAGAGTGGGAGGCGGAGGCGTGGTCTGAGCAGACGCACGACTCCAGGGCACGTGGCTGAGGGAGCCGCGTCAGCTCCCCAGGACTGTGCCACCAGGAGTCGATAAATGGAGACCAGGAGCCGGGGTGGGTCTGTCCTTGAGACTCACCGCCAGCCCATCGCCGTGTGAATCATTTATGGCAGCCGGCTGCATTATTTAAGACGTAAGTGCAGCCACGCTGCCCTGGAATCTGAGCTGCTGTTCTCGGGACTGGCAGGAAAGCACGTCGCGGGTGTTTTAGCGGGCGGTGCTCCTAGACGGGCCGTGGCGCCTCTGGAGGGGTGAGTGGGTGGCATGGGATGATGCTTCGGAACGAGAATGGCCAAGACTGCCGCCTTCCTGGTGGGAGCCGGGTGCATGGCCTACGCTGAGGGAGACCTTCAATTTTACCCCTCTCCTTCAGAAGATGTGTGTTATTAAGGTTAGAAAGAGCTCCTATTTTCATTCAAAAGCTAGAATTTCCATCGGAAAACTGAAAGACAAAACCGTGCACCTTTGCAGCAATTTGCCTTCATCTAAACAAATATTGACTCTTGGAGTTGGATGACTCTGTAGGGCCTGAACTTGGGGCGTTTCTAGAGTGCGTGTTATTGAAAATACTTAGGTGAGAAAAGGGCATGTGTCAACAGTTGCGTTCCTCTCTGCACACTCGTTTCATCTCATCTGACGGGTGGCTCTTTCCTCTTCGGCGTGCCTTGTACGGCAATCTCAACCCATTTAATCAAACCTTTTCCCTTTGTTCCCAGGGTCCCGATCACCACCAGCCGGGCCCAACAAGCCGCCCGCAGGTCACCTTATGCATGGCTGGCCCCAAGCAGGTCAGGAACGTGACTTTAGTATAGGAAAGCTGTTGTGCCGGGCCCAGGACTTGCATCGAGACGAGGTCAGCGCTGCTCTCTGCTGTCCTGAGGCCCCAGCCCCACCAGTGTCACCTGGAAGAAGCGATGCTGGCTTCCTCAAATGAAGTACTTCACAGTCAGAGAAGGAACTGCTTTTCCCTACTTGCAAAGTAGAATTCAACTTTTAATGTGTTTCAGGATTTCAGTTAATTCCATCAAGTTACTAAGTAAGAGCTACAAATTGATCACGGTAACGTGTCTCATCGCTGCACACTCCTGTTTGCTGCCAGTCTGAGAAATGGTAGCGAAGTCCGTACCCTACCATGACTTTAAACGTGTTTTCATGGCCTTGCATCACGTGGAGATTATATTTATGTATGTGTAATATGTGGGCATTATTGCATATCATCAGTGAAAGAAGAAGACAACAATTAAGATGTCAGACATCTAAAGCTGCCCAGAAAATCAGAACTCACAGGTTAAAAATAAGATTAAATTCTACAGCTGCTGCACGCCTGGAGAAATATCTCATTATTGGGTATTTCCAGGGAGGCATTCGTTTTTGTGGGCCCCTGATCCAGCTGCTCTCGTGTCCTCAGACGACCTGCAGGTGGCTTATTCTCTGCAGAGACTACAGCGCACATGCCCAAATGCCAGGATGGAACTGGAAATGAGTAATGTCTTCTTTAATAAATAAAAGAGAAAACACAGAAGCTTGCGTTGCTTCTCTCAACTCTTTGCTTTTTATGCGCTTGGTTTACAGGATCATAGTGTTGAGGAATCAAGCACTTTCTTTTTTTTTAATTGAAAAAATTTAAATATGAAATAGTGATTCTGTACTATAATTTTTCTCATTGTCTTGTTTTTTTAATTCTTGTTTTTTTGTTTAGGATTCAGTCTGGGTTCATATGTTGTATTCAATTACTGTATCTCTTAAGTCCCTTCTCTTTTATTTTTCAGTTATAGTTGACATAACAATTTATATTAGTTTCAGGTATATGGCATAGTGGTTAGACATTTACATACCCTATTAAGTGATCACCCTAGTAAGTCTAGTACCCATTTGGTACCACACTTAGTTATTACAACATTACAATACGTTGTGTTTTACAACCTTGTGATGATTTTCGTAACTGGCAATTTGTTCTTCTCCATCCCTTTCACCATCCCCAGAAATCAAACATTTTCTAAGGAGCAAACAGGGAGTGTCTGTAAAAACAAAATCCCATCTTTGTGTTAGTCTCTGACGGTTGTGCACTTGCCTCATTTAAAGTTGACATGAATGTTGTTACTGAGGATGAAATTGCTGCCTTTTCCAAATATATACTTTGCCCATGGAGGTCTTCTCGGTGTGTGTCACCGCGCGCCCCATCCCTGTATACTTCACCCTGAGGTGGGGCTGGGACCTGGCCAAGCTCTGCACTGGTTGGCACAGATTTCCACAACGGGTGGCAACTAGCAACCGCCCTGGGCAGGCCTCATGCCGTGCCGTGCTTTTGCCAAAGTAGAATTTGACTTCTAAAATGTGTTAAGATTTTCGTGAATTCCTTCAAGTTACTAAGTCAAAGGCACAAATTCATCACAAAAATGTTTCTTATTACTGAACAATCATGCTTGCTGGTCCATTAAATGGTATGCAGCCTTGACTTATGAAATGCTTTTATGATCTTAGATCACACTGGGCCCCCACCGAGCATGCCCTCCTATGAATCAGCAGCCTTGCTGGCACATTGGGCTGTGGCAGGCACTCTACCTGTTCTGATTGGTTGGCACCCATACAATATCTATTCTGATTGGTTGGTGCCCATACAATGTCTAGTCTGATTGGTTGGTTTCCATATGCTATCTTTTATGATTACCTGGTGATCCTGCCTTACTGGTTATCAAATAGTTTGAATATCACCATGATTTGGAGGATCATGAAAAAAATATCATCTCTTCTGAGACTGTACCATGAAGTGAGGGCATTGTCTGTCTATTTTCTTTGGAGTAGAACTAAAATGCAAAATTTCAAAAACCCATTACTATTTCACTTTCCTAGGAGCCCATTTCATGGAAAAAATTGCCAATGCACCTGCTTAAGTGAGACTCTTTAGGACAATAATGCTTTACTCCCTGCCCGTGTCCTTTAATGGGTACAAGTCAAGGAGAAAGATGAGAAGGGTCAGGAGACGCTTCGGGCAGAGCTGCTCAGTGGGTGGCCCTCACATTCTTCACTCAATAATTTACTCTCCTTCAGCCACCACAGAGCTCAGCTCCCATGCAAGGCAAACACCATGCCATTTACACCTTTTGTGACCTTTACGGAGTCTGACATTCCGTAGGTGTTCAGGAAGTGTGGGTATCAAACAGATCAATATTGAGAAAGACAGTATATTAAATTATAACAAATATTTGCCATCTGCTGGCTATAAGAATTGTATTTCTGTGGTTATTTTAGGAGCCGGGGGTGGGGTTGCATGTAGACTATAATTGAACTTCAAGTTCTGAAATCAGGAGCAATGTGGAATGATTTTCATAGACATGTTTCCAATTTAATATGTGCTTATTATCACTCTCTAAATATTTTTATGTTTATCTGTCTGTGGGATGTTTTCCTGTGTCATTGATGAAGAGTGAAGAGGTTGTATAGTAGCTTATTCCAGGAGTAAGTTTCTTGAAGGATATCAGCCAGTTTTTAGTTCACCAGAGGTAGATAAGTTCTTTGGACACAACCATCAGGAGCTGCTGTGTCCAATCCTGTAGTACCTGTAGCTTTTTATATTTAAACTAATTGAAATGAAATAAAAGGTAAGATTGATTTCCTCAGCTGCACAAGCCACGTATCAAGCGTTCAGTAGCCATGTTGGCTGCCAGTTACCGTATTGGACAGTGCAGATTACAGGTGTCATGGCTTCAGACAGTTCTATCGGACCATGGTGACCTAGAGCTAGCTACTTGACAATGACCTTGGTGTGTCCAGGATGGGCTCTTTTACACAAACCTGCCATTCGTGTTTTCTCTTGGGGTTATGTCGGTGCACTCCCCAGTTTCTGTGTCTGGCGCCCTGCACCCCTCGTGGCAGCTTGCAACTGAAAATGCTGTTTTGCTGATGGGGAAAGTTCACCTCTCACTCCTGCAATGCAGGCAGGGGACACGGGTTCAGGAGGACTGGGCGACAGAAGTCAATCCCTCCAAACGTCGGGGGCAAGGGTGTTTCTCAGACAGGTAGACATGGCCGTCTGCTAATGGATGGCTGACGAGGCTGTTGTTACTTCAACAAACATCCCTCAAAGCCCCATGTCATAGAATCCTAGCCAGGGAGACCACACCTGACCGTCCTTCTACGGCTCTTGGACCTGGTTACTGTGTCAGATTCCGAGCCCTCGCCACACAGCCAGGGACTTCCATGGGTTACCTAGGCGAGGACTTCTGTGGAAATGTCAATGCATCCAAGATAGTTAGAGAGCTCCATGTGGCCCTGACCTTGGAAAAACCTCTAGGGGCATTAAAGTTGGGTTGCCAGCTTCTAGGAGTTTGACGACCTAAAAGGGGAATGGACGCTGCAGAGCATGTAGGAGACACTGTGCTGGTATGTGAATCTGCCACTGAAGTGCTTCTGATGTCCTCGGGGAGCACCCATCCTGCATAAAGAGGGGGGAGAGTCTTCTCTGTGCAACAGCCAAGAACAAGGAGAATTCAGAGACAGAGAAATAGGCAAAAGGCAGGACAGTAAGGGGGGTGTAATAGACCGGTGGGGTGGGTGGTGGTCCAGCAGGCCTGCGGCAGGACTCATGGGCCTGGGGAGCTCTTACCATCCACAGGGCTGACGGGCTGGGGGAGGTAGGTGGCTGGGCCTGCAGGGAGAGGGTCCCCAATAGCTGCTGGGCCTTAGGTGGAGGGACACAGCCAAGCCACAGAAACCTGGCGGGGATGGAGTCGGAGGGACAGAGGCTCTGGCCTCCCAGTCCACGTCTCACTCTCCTGTTCACGCCTCCCGTTCACCATGCCCACCCGGAGCCAGAGGTCCAGGTTGCCCACTGATGCCATCCACCTGGATGGAGGAGGGTGGCAAACGGATGTGGAGGGGCAAGAAGAAGATACCTAGCCAGGAGGATCTGGCAAAATCTAGGAAACAGGAATCAAGGAACTAAGAATGTGTCTGTAGAGTCCCGGGAGAGACGGTTTGCCCTGGAGCGGTCCACTCTTCCCTTTCCCTGAGAAGGAACCCCTTCACCCAGGACACCAGTTGGAGCAAAGAAGTTTGGCTGCACTGAATTGGAATAGGTCACGTGTTCAAGGACACGTTAGTAGAACAAAGGGACTGGAGGGTGGACCCTGAAGATCCCTCCTGGCACTCGCCTTGGCAGAGGCAGTCCCAGCGCATGCGCCCACATACCCTGCCCGTCCTCACCGGACAGGGCCCAGCTGTTACAAGGCTGCAGCTGCCACCTGGCAGCACCAGGAGGGAGCCGTGCAGACTGTAAATGTTTAATTCTCACCCCGAGCAGCCTGTGACTCAGGCTACGGGCCATGGCCTGGGGGTGGGGGTGGGGCTCACTGCCCAAAATCCGAGAAGTGTGTGCTGCAGCCTCTCCACCCGTCCTGGACCGCAGGCAGAGCCGAGGCAGCAGGCCAGGCCCTGAGCCAAGAGCACCCCCACGACGGTCTTCCCTCCTTTGTTGGGGGCATCCCGTTATTTCTAAAAACACAACGAGATTCCGACCCCACGGACTGGCGGAAGGTTTGTGGGAACCATTGGCCAACCACTGGCTTCGGATTGAGAGATCCATGCCCTGCCTCGTGATCATGCCCGGCTAACGAGGCAGAACATTTAGAAGATTCCAGTAAAGTCGGTGGGGGAGATGCTGCACAGAACGTATAGATCACATTTCCCTTCGGAAACCGGAAGAACGTATGAGACTTCATAGGGCACCAAATTCGGGAGCAGTTGGTAATATTCTGCTTCAATTTCATGGCCAATGAAGTCTGAGGCAGCTCAAATATTAGCAAATCATCATCTAAATCAAAAACTAGTTTAAAAATTACAGTTGACTTTGTTTTTTCCCCCTCAAAAAGCGCGCATTGGACTGGATTAGGTGAGATGCGGTCAGCCTGGTCGCTGGTATCATGCTAGCAGGTGAGGGGAGACTTCGTCTGAGCCCCTGCGTCTCCGTAGTTGTGTGCTTGGGGTGTGTGTGTGCTTGGGGGTGTGTGCGTGCACGTGCCTGTGTGTATGTGTGCATGTGTGTGTGTATAAAGGACAAGGGAAGGGAGAGATTTTTGTTGCGTGTCTGTCACAGGAACCAGCAGACACCGAGTCAAATCCAGCCTGCTGCTTCTCTCCATGTGGCCCACAGACTAAGAGTGGTCTTTACATTTCTAAGGGCCGGAGAGAATCAAAAGAAGAATATTTCATGATGTGAAAGTAATGATGGAATTCAAATTTCCGCATCCACAGTAAAGTTTCAGAGGAATCCAGCCTAGTGTTGTGTTTTGCCTGTGGCGACTTTCATGCCACAGTGACAGAGACAAGCCATAGTGACAGGGACAGTGTGAGGTGCAGAGCCTGAAGTATTCACTCTCGGGCCCTTTCCAGAGGAACTGTGCCGACTCCGGCCTCCCGCACGCGGGCTGTGTCCTGGATGTTTTCACACCATCCTCACACAGGTGCTCCTTGGCCCCCATCGTGCCAGTGAGCCAAGGGAAGCCATGAGCCTACGGGCAGGGGTGTCAAACTCATCTTCACCAGGGGCCACATCAGCCTCGTGGTTGCCTTCAAAGGGCCGGATGTAATTTCAACTCCTTCACAGTTAAGGAGTAGTTATATGTATACAGTCCTAAAATTATTTTGCCCCCTTTGAAGGCAACCGCGAGGCCCATGTGGCCCCTGGTGAAAATGAGTCTGGCACCCCTTGCCTATGGTCACAGAGTGATGTGCAAGTCTTCTGACCCCAGGTCTTTCTGAGCTCAAAACTGCTGCTCCATCTACCCTCTGTGCTGTGTGACACTTTCCCTGGCTCTCCACCACTCTTAGGATAAAATTTAAAGTCCTATCATGGCCCAGAGTCCTGGGTTCCTCTACCGCCAGCCCTCCCTGGCCGTGACTACTCTCCATACACCACACGCCAGCCGCTGCAGCCCAGAAAGTCCCACAGGGGTCCAGGGTCCTCCCCACCACAGGGCCTTTGCACATGCTTCAAACAATCACCTCTTCCCTCTTCATTTTGATCAACTCAGGCTGATCCTTTGGATTCTCCTTGGTGAAGCCACTTGGATGGTTTTGTACTAGGTCAGTGAGCCACACTGCAGCTGAAAGGGGCTCCTTTAAGGGAACCACTACGATTTTGGGGGTTGGGGGATGGGTCATTGTAAAGCTGGAATTTTCCCTTTTGGAGTCTGGAGGCCACCAGAAGGATGATGCAGAAGAGTGAGTCTAGAGAGAGGCCACTGGGGTTGCTGCCGACTTGCTGTGTGACTTTGGGGATGTCACTTGACTGAGCCATGGCCTCACTGGTGAGAGGTGTGGCTCTTCTCCCAGTGGGTGCTGGTGGGTGCTTGAATTTCTTTTTCTTTTTCTTTTCACTGTTTAGTCACCCCATTTATTTATTTATTTATTTTAATTATATTTTATTGATTATGCTATTACAGTTGTCCCATTTCTCCCCCATCATTCCCCTCCACCCTGCACACCCCCTCCCACCCACATTCCTCCCTTTAGTTCATGCCCATGTGTCATAAGTTCTTTAGCTTCTACTTTTCCCACACTATTCTTGCCCTCCCCCTGTCTATTTTCTACCTACCGTCTATGCTACTTGTTCTATGTATCTTGTCCCCCTCTCTCCTCCTCCCACTCCCCTGTTGCAAACCCTCCATGTGATCTCCATTTCTGTGTTTCTGCTCCTGTTGTAGTGATTTGCTTAGTTGGCTTTTGTTTTAGATCTGGTTGTTAATACTGGTGAGTTTGCTGTCTTTTTAATGTTCATATTTTTTATCTTCTTTTTCTTAGATAAGTCCCTTTAACATTTCATAGAATAAGGGCTTGGTGATGATGAACTCCTTTAACTTGACCTTATCTGAGAAGCACTTTATCT
>PVKU01008656.1:0-71147 GCA_004027475.1 Anoura caudifer | reverse complement strand
AACAGGAGCCTAATCAACAGAACAAACGGGCGGGCACAATATAACCAAAGACACTGAAATTGAGAAGGGGTTGATAGTCACCAGAGGGGAGAGGGGAGGGAATTTCAGGGGTAAAGGGGGAGTTTGGAGCAACAAGTATGAAGGTCACATGGACAAAACTAGCGGGGGTGGAAATGGGAGGGGGGTGGGGAGGGCTGGGACGGTGGGCTGGAATGGGAGCAAAAGACAGAAAACTGTACAAGAACAATTAAAATAAATAAATAATTTAAAAAGAAATCATGGAGCAAGACCACTGGCAATGGCAAGAGAAGCAGTGTGACAGAGGATCCCAAAGCAGCCAGATGGCAGAGCTCTTGAAGGGAACAACTGATGTCTGAGGCTTTGAACAGCACAACACAACCACCCTAAGTGACATTTCACATCTCCTTTCAGCTGGCTGAGAAGGACACACCAGCCATACTCTGTCAGTTCTGTTTTCCTGGCTTCTCGGCAAACACCTTGACAATAATCTCCATCACCTGAGCATACTGGGTATGTTTCCCTGTTCCTTAAAGAAACAGGGATGATTGTGGCACAACCAAATTAGCAAAAGGCCCTTTCTTCTTGTTCATGACACTTGCCACCCACTTCTCTTTAAAAGTGACCCCAACCCTTGGGATTAATCCTTGGGGGTGAGGAGGTGTTTGGCAGATTGCATTCTCCAAAGGTGTCCACACCAATATCTCATTTCCCTCAGGCTCTTCTGCGTAGTGACCCTGCCGTGGTGTGGGTAGCCTTGTGACTGCTTTAACCAAGAGCACAGCAGAATGGCTGCTGTATGGCTTCCAAGGCAGGATATAAGGACTCGCCTCTTGATACGTGGCGGGGTGGGGAGGGAGGGTAGACAGTGAGGCCAGGGATGGTGCTGAGAGGAATGATAATTTTTTTCTCATCAGGCCTCAAGTGTCATATCCCTTTCCAATTCAAGTTGCTGCATGTGTAAGAAGTATCACCAACTCAACGAAGGCATTTGGGGAACAAAAGGACCACTACTACCATGGCACATGTGTCACCCAGTATGTGACACATTATAAGAAATGTTAAAATATGAAACAAGTGCACAAAATGCAAAGAAATATAGTGAGTCCTTTAGCATGTGTAATACCTTTCGGCACATTCTGAAAGTACAAGAGAGGCGGGGTCTCTGGAATTAATAAACTGCAACTTCTCTTTGTTGCAAGTGGGATGGACTTACCCCCAAAGTATGGTGCTGAGGGCTCACAATATCTTTAGTGTCCCACCAAAATGTTTTGTCTTTTAAAAACTAAAGAAAAATGAACTTTTAGGCTGAATAAAATGTTTTAATATAAAATAAGAATATATTTTATAACACACTGATAAATGATCATTTTTAACACTCAAGGTGTTTAAATAATTATAAATATTTAAAATTTAATATGTAACGTCCTTTATGGGAGAAAGTCATGGTGCAACTGAGTGGTCTTACTCACCTGCCAAAGAGGCTCCCCACATGCCTTCTCCACTCACAACACCCAGATCTCAAGAATCCCCTGGAAACGAATCCCAGGAGGGATTTTTTTTGCTTCAGCACTTCCCTAGCTGGAGTCTAGATGGCCCCATTGCTCTAAAGTTAGCCAAGCAGAATGGCATGATTTACAATGATGGATAACGCTTCCTGAGAAGCAGGCAGAGGTTACTTTTTGGAAGCGATAGTATTCAGTGTGCTCGGCTGGAGGCAGGCCCAGGATTTTTCATGGCTGTCATTCTTTTAAACCCTCAGTCCCGGAGGATAATCCATGGAAAGTAAAATGTGGCCATTTTAAGCTATGCTGGAATTATTGAGTATGCCGCGCCTGCATGAAAAATTTAAATGTCTAGGAAAATAAATAGCATGCATAAAAGATTTTATTGAACTTCTCCAAATCCGGGAAGAACAGTAAATGGATGCTCTTTTTTTTTTTTTTCTTTCTTTCTTTCTTTTTTTTTTATTTAGCATCAGAGGAAGTCCCTGAGATTTGTTAAGAGATCTCTTGGCTCCCTTGAAAATAATACTCATACTTAGGGACAAACTAGCAGGAAAAATACTGCTCCCTGAGGCAATTTCATACTTAGGGGGATGGCTTATAAAATTCTGAATGAAACACTAAATTTTTCACTTTCGGGACCCTTAGACCAGTCTAGATGGTTGTTCATGGAACAACAAAAATGACCTAAATCATTCAGCTCTATTTTCTCTAGCTGCTTGGGAAGGAAGTACATGCAGATGTGTGTGAGTAGGAGCTGGTGAAGCAAGGTGCATATAAAGATCTTAAAAACCAACTCACAGCATTCTCAAAACAAGAGGGTCATGTCTTATATATCTGCTTTTAATTTGTGTCTTATATCCATAGAGGCTTCTTAACCCTTTTCTTCCCTCTTGGCCACTTTGAGAAATGATTTGCTCCTGTCAGATTCAATTCAAATTCCATATAAATAATAGATGTGCTTTCTGTGATGTGAACTGCCAGTGAAACTTGGGGCCTCTTACCTGTGACGTAACAATGATGGAGACTAAAGGGACAAGGCAGGGTGGGAAACAGGCTTGTTCTGTAGGGTTCCTTGTGGAGGTGTGTGCCTGAGCATTGTGTTAGCTCAGGGGGAAATAAGAATCAACTAAACTTTATCAAAATATGCTCAGGTGAGCGGTTTAAATGTTTCCCTAAAATATTAATATGCGTTTATGTGTGTGAGTGAAGAATGAACTTTATTCCCCCCACCACTGGAGGTAAGTTCTTCAATATTGCACATGGTGTGGTAAGTTCTAAGTTCTTAGTGAAAATAATAAAACTATCAAAAGTGCCTCATGTCATTAAGCGAAAGGGAAGGAAACACAGGTAAATGGTAATTGTTTACCACAAACACACTCTTGGTAGCAGGTTGGCAATTTACTTGGAAGCCCCCAAATAATAAGAATAAACAGCACATGCAATATGTCAACACTATTCTAACCTTGTTACCTCTATTGAACCACTTAATCCTCAAAACAACTCTGGGAGGTTAGGTACTGTTATTATTTCCTTTTTACAGATTCGAAAACCGAGAGGTCAAATGATTTATCCAAGGTCACAAAGGAGTGGGCACAGCTGGTTTGCCTCCAATTTGGTTTCAGACTCTGGTTTTACCACTGCAACCTTTGGCCTCTCAAATCCATCTCCAGAACGTAGCTCTGTTGTTCACATCCCCGCAGAACTCACGGTTCTTGCCAAGGCAAACAGTTCTTTACGGCTTGAGGCACTCCCTGGCCATAGATACTTGTCACCCACAGGCCTATGAGAACACTGGGTATTAACTTCCACCCGCACCCCAGCAGCTTCCTGCCGGTGACCAGCAGAATGTGGGGGACGGACCCCAGCGAGAGGCATGCTGTCTTCAGTCTCTCAGAGGCTCCCGGGAACACTGAACCCACGGTGGTAATTTGGTTTTTAATGCATCCTGTTCTGTCTTCCTTTCCTTCCCTGCCTCCCTTAACTTCCCTGAGATATGCCCCACCCCCAAATAAACATCTTGCACTGAAGTCCTTGTCTCAGAGTCTAGAGAACATGGGCTTTGTAGTTTGGAAAACCATAAATGCTAAATTAATCACTGGCAAATGTGAGAAATTGTCCTAAAACTAACTCTATTTCTTCTATCATCATGAATTTGTCACTCACTCAAAAAAAAAGGATCAATCTGAAAGAAATGTCAAAATCCTACTGGTTGATCTTAAACATTCTTGGTAGGTAATTTATTTCCAAGTTGAATTTGGTAATTTTTTTCTTAACATCAACTATATCAAACGTTGCCTGGCAATACCCAAGGACCCCAAATTATTTTTAGGCTCTGGCCTAAAAGGCAAGAACACAAACAGAGTATTGAAAATACCTACATCAAAGTAAGAAATGCCCTATTATAATTCTTCCAATATATTCTAAAATACTTTTTTCTCACAAACTATAGGTCTTGATATTTAATTGTATTTTTACTTTGCCCCAAGTATGTTCATCCTAGATTTATTTTGCCAAAATCCCATCAGCCATTTTCACTGCTCTTTTTAAGCTCTTCCCTGTCCTTCTATTTTATTTTCAATGAGTGACTATACCAATAAAAAGCACATTACAATGTCTAAGACTTATATTAAGCAGTGTATTGCCATCACCTTCCACAGCACAGTAAAGTAGAACATTCTGAAAGCAATTGCAGAAGAGAGGGCTGGGAGTCCCCCTCAATCTCTGCTCTCTAAATGCCTCTCTTTGGGCCTGCTTGCCAGCTGAGCTGGACTCGGGGAGCGAGCGGAAGCTAGCATTAGCCTTTCACATAACTCTTCCCCCCACCACATTCTGCTCTGTGAAATCATTCCCCTGGGTACAAGTTTGGATAGGCTGCATAGCTTTCTAGGTACTTTCTGGTAATAAAAGTTTTCCTGCAACTGTTAAATTAAAATTTCACCCAGTGTAATATCCAAACTCCAACCTTCATTCAATTGGAATCTCCTCCCTGTCCCCCAATAATGGCCTATCTCAAGCAAAGAGGGGCACAGGTGACTTTTCATTCTACTCAAGATTTGGGCTCTGGGTAAGGAAGAAGGGAACCTTAGGGCCCAAATGATCTTCCTTGCCTGGGACACTGTACCCCGGCAGCAGGATAGTGTGGTGCTTGCACAGTGGCTGGCTCTTTACCGCAGGGCTTTGGTGGTTTCTTTGAGGTTCTTCCTGTTGGACACTGTAAGGGCAGTGTTCCCGCAGCGGACATGCTGCGTCAGACTGGCAGGCTGACTGCCCCAGTCTTTGGGCTTCCCTTGGTCCTCCCGTGGCTGGGTCTCTTTGCCCTTTGATTCATATGGTGCTCTTGGTGAATGCCTTTAATATGGCTCACACCGGGGACTGTTGAAGGCATCCACAACTCGACTCTCTGGAAACAGGTGCACACTGCCCATTCGCAGCAGGCAGCGTCAGTCCATGTCTTAGATTTCTCATGATCTAAAATGGCAACATGGGTGAGAAGGGAGCGAAAACCAGTGAGGCAGGAATGGAGAGGGGAGAGTGTGACAGAGGAGCAGAGAAAAAACCCCAGTCAGTAAATCCAAAACCCACAAACTATTCCAGAGCATACAAAAGGACAGAGTGCTTCCCTTTGTTTTTAAAAGGCAGAAAAGTCTAATATCCAAACATGACACACCACCACCAACACAAAACACTCCTGGTCAACCCTACTTATAAATATAGATACTAAAACTTCTAAACACTAGCAAATATAATTCAACAGTAAATTAAATAAATGATATATTACAATCAAAAAATGTTTCCCAGGAACATGAAGCTGGCTTCGCATCAGGAGAGTAGGTGCATATGTCATGGCAGTTATTGGGATAAATGAATATTTCAAAAGATAATAGCAAGACAGTAACAAAACTCATCCTGATTTCTTTTTTTTAAATATCTTTTAGCAAGCTGGGAATAGAAGGATGCTTCCTTAACATGAGGAGGAATGTTTAACTTAAAACAACAGCCAACCATTTTCTTAACAGCAAAGCAAACACTAGAGGCATGCCTATCAGCAGCAGGAATAAGACAAAGATTCCTTTGGTTCCCACTATTTGTAACACTGTCTTCAAACGGTGCATTAATATCTGAAAAAGAAAAGAGATGGTTATTGGAAGTGAAGAGATGACATAATGCTATGCAAATAGCATCACATCCTGGTACTATTAAAACTTAAGACTCTAAAGCATTTACTGAAAAACTGTCAAGGTAGATATTTGAGACAATAATATGAACTGAAATATTTATTAAATAGCAGAAAATATATTTTAAATGAAAAACAACAAAAAGCTTCTATTCACTATCTTAATAAGACACAAAACCCTAGGGGTAAGCTCACATGCATGACCTATATGAAAAAAAAAAAAATCACCAGGCTGTGGGCCATAAAAGTAGAGAGAGATCTGATGTTCCTGGATGAAAAAAAGATTATTAAAATGTCAAATTCATTTATAGGTCTAAATGTAATCTAAATCTAAATCTCAACAGGATTTAAAAGTATTTGACAGTGCAATGATAAAATTCATCTGGTGGCAAAAATGCACATGAAATGCCAAAAAGACCACAAAAAGATAGAATTATCAATGAGCATCAGCATTGTCAGATATAAATTTTAAGGCCATAATAAAATATTTTGATTATATCACCATACAGTTGCAGTGACCAATGGCAGAGGATTCCCAGGCAGTAGAATCTGATTGGCCTGGCTTAGATCAGGGGCCTGTCTGGTCAAATTGGTCAAATCAGCTATGGCCTGAAGGATGAGGTCACAGAGGGCTCCACATGGCTACAATTTATGGGCTGTGGGAAGGCACATTCTCTAAAAAGTGACATCATCTCCGATATAAAGCTGCATCCAAACATCAAGTGTAGCTAAGAATATGGGACCTACATTTTACACAAGGTGGCTGTAGGCATTGGGGTCTTTAGCAAATAAATGCTGGTTGATAACTGTTTAGACGAGACAACCTAGGGAGAGTAGGTAGAGTGATGTGAGATGTAGAAGTGGTGGAAACTGGACTCCAAGAAACAGAGGGAAAGAGCCAATGAATGAAATAATTGTCAGAGAGACATGAAGAAAAGCAGAAGAAATGGATCATAGACTTTAAGGGAGGAGAGAACAGTTTCACATTAATTTTTAAAAAGGATCTGTTGACAGTTTCATAAGCCTTCAACTTGAGGAAAAAGATACAGTGTTCTGGATGTCAGCCAGGCATTTGACAATGTCTTTCATGACATCATTTTGGGAGAAGATAGCAAAATAAAGACTGGACGAAGTTCAGATGGGAGGATCAGGCAAATGAAGAATCAAAGGGATACAGGTAAATGAGATGCAATCCACCATTGGAAGCTCTAATGTGAGCTAAAAGGCTCTAGCATCATCTTGTCTTTGTGAACAATTTATCAACTATGTAAATATAAACAAGGATGATTTATCTAGTTTATGAATAGCATAGGGCATGGGTGAGAGGAATAGCAAGAAATTATGTGACAGAGTGAGGGTCCCACATGAATCCAGTGGAAAAGAGTGGGGATTGTTTATTGTTAGATAAATGAAGGGAGGCTGCATGTTGTAATATAGAGAGCAGAGAACCGATGTTCTAATCCTGATTGCGATGGGAAAACTTGGCAACTCACTAAACTGATGATTTCCAACCTACGCCTGAGTAAGGACACTGCTGATAGAAGGGGAATAGGGAATTCATATTTGTAACTATTTTTCCAGGACATTCAAAATCTTTCCACAACTGTCCATGAGCTAACATCTGGAAACACTGACTTAAAAGCTCTAATAGGCTGAGTTTCTGAATCTGTAAAATTGGAGTTCACTGAGATGGCTCCTAAGTTCCTTTTGAGCTCTAACATTTATGTCTGTGCTTGTGTAAGGAGAAAGTGTGTCTCTGAAAAGGATGCTTAACATCTAACTGCTTGCCTCAGTCTCCACACTAGGGATTTCAGTACCTTCAAGACACCACATAGTCAAGAATCCTCATTCTGTAATCACAGTGAAGCTATGTGGTGACTTTTAAAGGATATTTAAAATGTAAATACACATTTACATAAAATTAATTGAGCGATTAGACACTCAGTTAAAAATTTTAGGTCTCAGACACTTAAAAGGCTCACTGACATGTTACACACATCATTTCTTTCTCAAATTTATTCATGTCTGTTTGTTTAACCCCAAGTTCATCCTTAAATATCTGGTTTTATTCTCAATGGAGAGAGAAGCCAGTGTGCCAGGATAGGATGTAGGCAGGAAATAAAAACAAGTGATAATGACTATGCATCATGGGTGTTTTTCTCACAGCCACAGGTCAAGTTGATTTCCCTCCACAAAACAGGCTTAATGGAGTAGTGAGTGAAAGGCTAAGGTATAGCCATTAACATCTTATCTCTTGGAGAAGACAATGACCATCCAATGAAACTGTAGGATAAAACCAGTTAGGACTGGGTTCCACTAGACTCTCATCTAGTTGTGGAAAAGTTCAGATCATGGCTCACCTGGGCTTCATTACACAAACCTTTACTGAGTTTCTCCCATGAGCCAAACACTTTTCTAAAGATGCTCACAGCAAAGTGAGAAAGACAGACAGATAGCTATAAAATAATATAAGAGCATAGTGATTGATAGGCATACACAGCCACAATGGAAGCATAGAAGACACTCATTCCTCCCTCTAGAAAGGGGGACTATCTAGTGAGGCTTTTTAGAGTATGTAATCAAGAGCTGAGATTTGAAAAAGGCAACCCTTTTGCACTGTAGGTGGGAGTGCAGATTGGTGCAGCCACTGTGAGAAGCAGTATGGAGATACTGCAAGAAAAATTCAAAATGGAACTGCCTTTTGACCTGGTGACCCCACTTCTGAGAATACACCCAAAGGAACCCAAAACACTAATTTAAAAGACCGTAAGCATCCCTATGTTCATTTCAGTGTTATTTACAATCCCCAAGATATGGAAGCAGCCTGAGTGTCCTTCAGTACATAAGTGGATAAAATGACTATGGACATTTACATAATGGAATACTACTCAGCCATAAAAAG
Source organism: Anoura caudifer (assembly GCA_004027475.1). Taxonomy (NCBI): domain Eukaryota; kingdom Metazoa; phylum Chordata; class Mammalia; order Chiroptera; family Phyllostomidae; genus Anoura; species Anoura caudifer. Next base: position 62,545 of record PVKU01008656.1, on the reverse strand, counting down.
AAGAAAATTTTACCCTTTGTGACAGTACGGATGGACCTAGAGAAGATTATGCTAAATGAAATAAGCCAGTCAGAGAAAGACAAGTACCATATGATTTCACTCATATGTGGAATCTAATGAACAAACTGAACTAAGAAGCAAAATAGAAACAGACTCATAGATAGAGAGCAGGAGGGCAGCTAAGGTGGAGGGGGTGGGGGTTAGGGAATGAGGGAGTTGAACAAAAAAGAAAAGGGACTCATGGACATGGACAACTGTGTGGTGATTGTTGGGGGGAAAGGGATATAAGGGAACTAAATGGTAATGGAAAAATACAATAAAAAAATTTTTAAAAATAAAGCTAGAAATCTCTGCAGGTAAATACAGCTGGTGTCAGTGGGCAAGAAGAGACGGGAAAGAGTTCTTGCCTTTATTTGCTTAAGCACATACACAAACTGATCATGCTGTCTGTGTGTGAAGACCTTCAGGACAGAAGGCAAATCAGGGAACTGCAAGATGCAGTCAGAGATGAAAGCAGTAACAAATATATGAGGTGCCACTGAGGAGCTCAGACTTTATCCTGTAGGAAGTGGAGTCTTTGTGGTATTGAAGGCATGGGACTGACCTCTATAGATCCCCTGTGAGGGAAGGATTTCATGGAGCTGAAACCATAGGCAGGAAGACCAGTTATAATGACTGCTGAAGAGCAAATGATTGTCTAGGACACTCTAGTAACACGGTGATAGAGATGAAGAGAAGGGACAAAATTGTTTTAATATTTAGGTAGTAGCACCTGGATTTGGTGATGTGTGGGGTAAGGAGCAGGAGGAAACTGAGATGACTTCCTAGGTTTTTGGTTTGAATGATAAGATCTTGATAATTTAAGGATAAACTATATAAGAATGAGTAAATCAAGTAGATTACTCCAAGGTTTGGATGAAAAGGAAATGGTGTTGGATGATAGCTAGAGGTGGTGAAAATGCAGACTGCATTTCAGGAGGACAGGGACTATGTCTGTGTTATTCACTCACAACATCCTCAGCATCTACATCAATGCCTGCTCTTGGTAAACCCTCAATAAATATTGTTTTGAATGACTATGAAAGGGACACTGGAAGGACCACTGAAATGAGAAAGACTTGAGCATATTTGCAAGAAAAGAGCTGAAGAAGCAATGGGGGATAGGGAAAGGAAATGGGGGGTGTGCTTGATATGGTGAAGGAGATTAGAATATGCCACCCCCGAGATATACCACTTTGATATAAAGATTATGGTGAACTGAAGGCAGCTGAGAATCAACTGATGCAGGAAGAGTTCTCTGCCCTCCTCTTGTCTGCTTAAAAGCAGGACATAAATTTCCCTTCATGAAGTTGCCCCCCACCAACACCAGGAAGAAAAGACAGATTCTTAAGACAGAGATGGAAAATCAACATCAAGTTGAATTTGCATAAACAGCCCTTGCTAAAATAACCCTATTTTCCATTAGTTTTCATATATTTTCTAGTCACTTTTTATCATACCTTGAAGACCAACCCCCCTCACTTTGCTAAAGTGGTATATAACCCCCTGAGTTTAATAGCTTTTTGAGTTTTACTTCTTTTCTGTTCTTGTGCATGTAAATATTTATAAAATTTTTGTGCCTTTTCTCCTGTTAATCGTCTTTTGTTAGTTTATTTTTCAGGCCCTCAGATACTGAACCTAAGAGGGTAAGGGAAAAGCTTTTCTTCACCAATAGCAAGGTCCCTAAAGAGGTGGAAAAGGATAAGGTCAAGAGTGGAGGTAGTTCATAAAAGGTGAAATGTCACATCTTCTGAGACAAGAGCAGCAAAGTTACCAAGGATGGGTATAAATATGGGTGCTATATGGAAAATACTGGGAAGTTGAAGGAGGTTATGTCTGATGGGTTCTCATTTCCTTTGGTAGAGTGAGAGGCAGTCTGAATGAGACCCATCCCTCCGACCCTGCATTACTGCCCTTTGACCAGCAGAGCCAGAGGACTGGGCTCTTCATTTCCTATCGGACAGAGCCTGAGTTGTGCCTCCCTAAACATGATCAAGACCCATGAGGCCTGGCACTTTATCTGTCGAATGGGAGTTAAAGAAATTCAGAAACTATTTTACCAAAAAAAAAAAAAAAGCCAAATTCAAGACTTGCTATATATTTTGAGGCTCAACCATCCTTTTACATGTACCCCTACTCTCTTCTTTTAAGATGAATTCTTCATCATGAGGATCTTCAGTCCATCGAGTAAACAGAGTGCTGCCAGCCTTCTCTACAAGCTGTGCAGACATGTCTGGACATGACTATATCCCACAGCAGAGAAAAGAGAGCCAGACTGGGTCCCTTGCTATGCAAATTTATACTAATATTTCATGTCATAGACCCATTGATTCATTCATTAAGAGGTGAGTCAGAAAAGTTAAATGTACAAAAGACTATAAAAAGAGGCAAATAATATAAAACCAGTGAGAAACCACAATGTTTGCAATATTATCTTGTCTGAGAAAGAATCATGACTAATAAAAACAGATGAACAAAAATAATCTTTATTCATCCCTCAAAATGCATTGATCAAAGAAAATGTAGTTTCATTGTTTTCTACCACTGATTTAATTTTAGAGGGCCAGCTGTGGTCCAATCTAGTACATTGGCCCAATTCAAAAATTCAGAATCTTTATTATTTTATTAAATGTATTGGGATAACATTGCTTAATAAATTTATATAGGTTTCAAGTATAAAATTCTATATCATCTGTATATTGCATTGTGTTTACCACCCAAAGTCAAATCTTCTTTCATCACCATATATTTGACCATCTTTACCCTTTGTCCCTCTTCCCACGCCCCCTTTTCCTCTAGTAACCACCATACTATTGTCTGCATCTATGAACTTTTGTTTGTCAGACAGTCTCTTTAGCTAACTGAGTCTCTTTTGGGTAATAGCCATTCTTTCACATTTTTCTCCCCCTTCTCTTGCTGCTAAGAGAGCCCATGCCTATAGAGTATAGTTGTGTACTTTCATTGTAACTCTGTGGGTTATAAGGGAAAGACAGCGCCCTTGCTCTATCAAAAAGACACAATGTCTTTTTGATCAGCGCTTTTGAAACTTAAAATGTGACATGAATTATCTATGTATCTTGTTACAGTACAGATTCTGGTTCACTGGGTCTGGGGTGATAATCCAAGACTCTGTATGTCTCACAAGATCCCAGGTGATACTGATGCTGCTGGTCTTTGGATGCACTTTAGACAGTGAGGTCCTAGATTCTTACAGGTCTCTGCTATAACACATTTGGTCTGCTCAGCTCAGCTTCTAAAGTGGTGACTACTGAGGTATGACTTATCCATTAGACCTTTTGAGGTGACATGCTGGCTCTCACAACTGACATCCTTAGTTTCAGCCATCTTCCTTCCATTATAAAGTCTTTGCACATAGGGAGGGGACTTTTTTGACTCTCAGAGCATGTGTATCCACACACTGGGACATGGAGGAACATCTGGGATTCCTGAATGCCACACAAGGTGTGGGAGCATAGGGCACAACCTCATGCTCACCTATCAAGTTCCTTTCTACCTCTTCTTTTCATATAAAATTTATTAAATTCTATTTATTTTTTATTGTTGTTCCAGTACAGTTGTCTCCATTCCCCTCCCACTCCCCCTCACCCCAGCCACTACCACCTCCCACCCCTGATCCCATCTCCCCTTGGTTTTGTCCATGTGTCCTTTATAGTTGTTCCTGAAAACCCTTCCCCATTTCCCTCCATTATTTCCTCCCACCTCCCCTATGGTTACTGTCAGTTTGTTCTTAATCACAATGTCTCTGGTTATATTTTGCTTGCTTGTTTGTTTTGTTGATTAGGTTACACTTAAAGGTGAGATCATGTGGTATTTGTCTTTCACCACCTGGCTTATTTCACTTAGCATAATGCTCTCCAATTTCACCCATGCTGTTGCAAAGGGTAGGAACTCCTTCTTTCTTTCTGCTGTGTAGCATTCCAATGTGTAGATGTACCATAGTTTTTGATCCATTCACTTGCTGATGGGCACTTAGGTTGCTTCCAGCACTTGGCTATCATAAATTGTGCTTCTGTGAACATTGGGGTGCACAGAGCAGAATTAAATGACATAGAGACTAAAAGAAAAATTCTAAGGATCAATAAATCCAGGAGCTGGTTCCTTGAAAAGAAAAACAAAATCAACAAACCTTTAAGCAGACTCATCAAGAAAAAGAGACAGGACCCAAATAAACACAATCAGAAATGAAAGAGGAGAGATTACAACTGATACCACAGAAATACAAAGGATTGTAAGAAATTACTATGAAGAATTATATGCCAAGAAATTTGAAAACCTAGGTGAAATGGACAAATTTCTAGAAAAATATAATCTTCCAAAACTGAATGAAGAAGAACAGAAAGCCTGAAGAGACCAATAACAGCTGGTTAAATCAAAGCAGTAATCAAAAAACTCCAGGCGCACAAAAGCCCTGGACCGGACAGTTTCACAGGCGAATTTTACAAAACATTTAAGGAAGAGCTAATAATACCTTCCACCTCTTTTGTGCCAGCTCCTGTGCCATATTGGAAGAGGTCACATATGAGACTTTTTCAGATTTACAGATTTCCTCTAGCTCCAGGAAGTATCCATTGTAGAGGAGGAAAATTTTATTTTCCTACCACTCTCCTGGGTTCTTCAGCTGGGGCCTTGTAGATTGTACAGACAAAAGATTAACAAGAGAAAAGTATACAAATTTGTTTAAGTTTTATGTGACACATGAGCCTTCATTGGAAATGAAGACCCAAAGAAATCCTTAAATCTGATCTTTTTTTTACACTAGTTTTGATGAAGAGTGAAAAGTCTTTAGGAAAGCATGAGAGGTCAGAAGGGTATGAGCTAAGGGTAGTAAACTGGGGGAAACTTAGCAAGGTCTATTCATCCAGATTTCCCTCATTGTCCCTCCATCTTCAGGGATAGGGATGCTCTTTTCCTCCTGTTATGGGGAGGGCACCTTTCCCATGGGGAGTCTTATGACCTGCCTCAGCAGAGAAGTGGGAGGTCAGAAAGTCCTTTCTGCTCCTGTTGCTTCTCAAATTCCTTCAGCTTAAAACCTTCACTGAGCTATATTCTGAATCCCGTTACCATCCACCTCTAACTCCCATAGTTTTCTCTCATACCTAGCTGGATGTTTCTGGAGTCTCCTATCAGAATGCACCTTCAGGAAGGGTAAAACAAAACCATAAAGGCCTCCTCCTGCCCCTACCTCTGCCTCTCTTCTTGCTGCAGCCCACCTGAGCAAGAAGGGCTGGATGCTTTGTTTCCTCTCTGTCATATGCCGAGTTATGCCTCCCTGCTATGTTAAAGTCCCTATATCCATATGTCAAATCCCTAATCTCCAATGTGATGGAATGATATTTGCTGGGGCCTTCAGTAGGTAATTAGCTTTAGTTGAGGCCAGATGTGATTAGTGCCCTTATAAGGAGATGAAGGAAGCAGAGCTCTCTTCACCAGGAGGATACAGCAAGAAGGAAGCTGGCTGTGACCCAGGAGGAGGGTGCTCACCAAGACCCCAACCATGCTGGCATCTTGATCTCAAACTTCCAGACTCCAGAGCTGTGAGGAATATATATTTGCTTGTTGCTTCAGCCATGTATTCTATGGTATTCTGTTATAAAAGCCCAAACTAACTAAAAATTCTTCCTAAGCTTAATCGAGTCACAGGAGGTCTGACACTTGATCTGTTGAATAGGAGGCAAAGAAATTTAGAAACTCTTTTATATGTAAAAAAAAAAAAGCCTGATTTTCAAGTCTTGCTATAGAGTTTGAGATTCAGAGGCTCTCTGTCCTAGACAGGATCTGTTATCCTTCCAGGAGCAATGAGCCTCAGAGGTAGAAAGCTACAAGAAATCATGAGTTAAGGAGGAAATAAAATTATATTGTTTTACTAGATCAAATTTATTATCTCTATAACCATATTCATACATCTCATAAATGTTAGTTCATGCAGCCCATTTCTGTTACTCTTTCCCTTCCAACTTAATTATATTTACCTTGCCTCACATTCTTGTCCTTCTACTTTAGAAATCTAGCCCTCTCTCAAGACCCAGCTTTCCAGTATAATGTTCACTGATACAGCAGGAGTGTGACAAGTCTAGAGATTTAAACAAGTGACCCAATCAATATCCTCTTCCAGAGCAAAGCTTCATTGAGTAGAGAGAACACCTCCACTGCCTGGCCCAGATCCTGTGAACATATACTTAACAGTTCTACTGGTACTTCAGTAATTGCTACTGCTGTAGATGATAACAAGCTTTTTTTTTTTTTCTTCTTTTAAAGGCTTTATCCATTTTTAAAAATCTGATTATTGATTATCTTGTCTGAAAGGTTCTTTCCCCACTGTCTGCCTTGAAAATTCTTATTCATCTTTTAAACCCAGCTGCAATGTTATCTACTCTGCAGAGCCTTCTCTGAGTTCTCCCCTCCACCCAGGAAGATCTATGTTCTCTTTGTTCTGTGCCATTGCTGTATCTTGTAAGCACCCTGATTATCACACTGTTCAGAGTGAGTCAGCATACCTGCCATGATGTCTGTCTCATTTACAGAATCTTCTGCATCATTTATGCTAGTCCACCGTCTGGCACACAGAGGATGATCCAAAAATGCTTGTCAACTGAGTGACTAAATGAATAAACGAGTGGATCTCAAGTGCCAGTGCCAGAGATCCCACAAGTGGTACAAGGAATGCTGGGATTCAACATCAGGCTGTGACTCCAAGGCCAGTTTGTGCCCTACACTGTACTGCTTTGCACTTTTGGAATTTCGTATTTAGGAAGCATGTCATCGCCCTACCATATATAGAAATGAACTGCCATGTTCATGAGCCTTACAGGTTTTTTTCCATCCTTTCTCTTCTTCCCCTCCTTTTGTTAAAGAGAAGATTTCCCAGAATTGTTACTGGGACTGGTTTTTTAGGGTGAGTGTTAGCAAAATCACAGAGTGGAATGTCACCAGACCAGCCCTGAAGAATTAACAACAACAGAACCTGAGATGTCCTAAATAAAATTATATAGCAGGCTATAGGGTGAAAGGAAAAGATAAGAAAGCTTAACAACTACAGGGCAAAATCACTAAAAGACTGCTACATTCCTGAATGAATGTATGCTGGAATTTTGAATTAACTTCCAGGTGGCTATTTGCAAAATTATCTAAACAGAATAGCCAGTAGCTGACCATCAGGTACCACAGGCCTCCAGGCATCTCCACATCTTGTTATGCATGATCTTTCTGTACTGTTATCCACAATCAATCCTAATGAGCAAACACTTCTTCATTATGGACTATGGGACTTATATCCCAGGACTAGCCCTGCCCCCATCCCCTTTATTTATAACCAATGTAAATTCTTTCAAAACAACACACATCTTTCTTCCCCAAACTTGAGGTGTAGAGGAACCCATCAACTCCAGGACAGCGTATATATTTGTCTTTTTCATGCAGTTCAGGCTGCATATCCCAAGACCTGGTCCTCTTCTGGCTAGCATATGACTCAGTAAACCCTTTGTTTTAGAAGAGCTTTTGGCCGTGCAAGTTTTTTGTTTGTTTGTTTAACAAGATCAGGATAGAACTCTTTTCCTTAAAATTTTCCTATAAGAATTGCTTGCATTTCTTAGATGTTTATTGTGTGTTTGACAAGTTGGTTAAATTTTTACATACTTTATTTCATTTAATAATAACAGTTACTCTTTGAGATTAGTTTTGCTAGTATATGTTATTTCAAAAATGGGGAACTGAGACTTAGATAATGCTGATGGAACAAGGCCACATGGCTTTAGCAGTAGCAGAACCGGGACCCAAGCCTGCCAAAATCTACTCTCTTAAGGTAATGGAGTCCACCAGGAATAAACCAGTAAGGAAGAGGGAAAATAAATTAATTATGAATTAATATTTATTGGGGCAATGGATTTATTGGGAGTCAAGCTTTGTGGCCATCTAGCATTTTTTAATACCTTTCCTCTATTTGGATAATTTTCCATACTAAGAGTCTTGCCTCCCAAATGTGAAAACCAGACCTTTGCTTTTGTGCAGAAATGGAAAATGCCAGTCAACACACATACCAAGACTAACCGAATGAATAAATGAATGGAGCTCACAAAGATGGAAGCAGTAGCAGGTATGCAGGACCCTATTATCCATTGTATTCTAAGGCGGTACACCAAGATTTAACAAGGCAAGACAGCAGAATCTGAGAGAGATTCCAATCTTGGGCCAAGGGGCTTATGATAAATAAGGGAAGCGCTGGCCCCTCCCTTTGGGTAATCAGAAATGAGAGTACTATACTGTATGGCATGGTAGAACATTGGCTCCAGCCCTACTCTTGTCTTTCAGGGCTTTGGGGAATATCAGGCCCTCCTCTGTTATAAGTGGCAGCTGAGGATCAAGGATTACCATTGTAGTTGTATGATACAGTTAGCTATCAGCCTGAACCCCAGCAACCAATAGCATTCAAGACTGAAGAAGTAACAGCCCTTCCTCTGATATGATGCGAATGCTAGCTAGGCTCTAAGCCACCTGGTTGACCGGAACTGACTGCCTTAAGCTCCAGGCTATCACAAGTTTCCATTAAGTTTGCAGGGGACCAACTCATTTTCTAGAAGGCAGTCTGCAGAACAAATTTCCCCTTTCTCTCCCAGCATCCCTTGCAGTGAGGTCACAGATGTGTGATTTAGGGTCTGCTAGTCAGACACACACCTGTGAGATTTTGATTTAGATGAGAGTAGGGTGAGAATACAGGAAAATGAAATCCATTTCCTGGAGAGACTGATAACAGAGGCCCCTGGTTTTTGAGAACAACAGTTGTGATTCTGGAGGCCAATGCTCAGCATCAGCAGTTCCTGTTTCGGTGTCTGTGCCCAGAGGAGGCTACAACCTAGAGGGTTGTTTCTGGGACAGAGCCATGCTGTAGTTTCAGATTGTTTCTTTTCTGTCCCTGTGCCCTTGAAGCTGATCTGGCCTTCCTGGAAATTTTCTGAGCTACCTAATAACCTAGCATGAACTTATCCTCTGCTCCAAACCCCTGAAGTAGCTCCTGTTGTTTGCAACTTCGTAGTACAGTGATCATTGATTATCTGTTTTGTCATAGGCACTGTCCCATTTATCTCACTGGATTCTCACACAAAACTAATGAGACAAATACAGTTGGCACTACTGAAGAAAAATGTGGTAAGGCAGTGGCATGACTGACAAGACTGATGGAAAGAGATCATGAAGCCTCTCATTTGTCAGTTGTTAAGTTTGGGCTCTCTCCTCTAAGTATGCTATACACACCCCACGCTGTGTGTGAGACGTACACCACTCTCTGGCTGGAGCAGTTTCCAGGAGGCAGTAGCTTTCAGAGACCTTTCCACAACCTTCTCTTTTGTAATCCCACATTTGCAGCTGGACATGCAAATCATCTTAAGTTCTCCCACAATCTCTGATTTACCTCATATCTCAGTGGCTGGAGATTATTCTGTGACCCTGTGATTCTTCCCTCTGGACCTTCACACAACTCCCTATGCAGGAGGGTACAGCCAGGGAACCCCCAAAAGAAGGATTTATAAGGGGTTCAGAACTCAGGGTGTCCAGGAAATATTAAAAATATGAGATGTCCTCACCCCCACAAGTCTGAGCTGAGTAGGCTACATGGAACAGGGCCACTGAGTTGTTTTGCATAGCAACAGTTTTGCAGATAACTTCTAGAATGGTCATTTAACATATCTATAACCTTTAACTGGTTTCATAGATATGCTAAATAGCTGTGGCCATGCTTTGAGCCAGGGGGATGGGAGTGACTTCCACTCAAGATGGAACTGGAAGGCAACTCCCCCTAGTTACATAGCTTCGTGAGAGCTTAGAGATGATTGGCTCCACCCCACAGGGCCACACCTGCCTAGACCCACTATGGCAGCCCAGTAAAACTGGAAGGATATGGGAGTGCTGGCAAGTGTAGCCGATTGTGGGAGGAGTTGGAAATGGGGCTGCAGAGGACAATTGGCATGGGGATTTAAACCCAGACACAGCAGCCATTGAGAGAACCACAAGGCTTTGTCCAGACTCAGGACCCCTGCAGCCATGGGAAGATCACCACTTGGCTTTAGCAGAGAACCACCACTTGGCTAAGACAGAAAACCATGTGGTTTTGGCAGAGTGGCGATGCCCCACCCCCCTGCAGCTTTGATGGGGGGACCCCTGAAGCATTGGCGAGAGTGAGGACCCCATGGCTTTGGGGTACTCCCTTTGGCCACATGGCTTAGGAAGCAGGAGAGACTTTGCCTGGAAGAAAAAGGAGAAAGGACTTTTACCAATGGGCCATGAGAAGGTGCCATATGACTTTGGGTTAATTGGAGATCCTGGCAACACAGCTGACGGTGCCAGGAACTGAGGGAGGCCTACCAGTCAAGCATGGATTACTGGGAAGAATCGGGGGCTGCCTGAGCCATGGACTTCTATTTCTTTTCCTGAGATATGGTACCCTAGACCGGGCAAAGGGGGGAAGGAAGTACTGTGTGTTTGTGGGTGTTTTAAAGGACTTTGGGATTTTGATGAAGACATTAAGTCATTACTCTTAAGCCTGTATAACTTGAATAAATAATTTCTTTCCTTTTCACCAATCTCTAACATGGAGAGCTATAATTCTCTGGTGAAGGGAAAGGTGAACCTAGTACAGGGGGACCCCAGGAGAAGGGGGGTCCATTCAATAACACTATGGGACCCCCTTCCTTGGTGGCCAATCATGGAAAATCATGGGAGATCACATTTGCAGTAGCTTTTAAAGTAATACAACTACTTGCACATGTGCAGTAAAATCCTGCCAAAACTAGCCAGGAAGGATCTGCCCTATAAGAATAGAGTCCTCTAGCCTGTGAGGTCAATGTCTGCTTGGAATTGGCCTGCTCCCATGTTCTCTGCTATAAACTCTGGGTGTTCAGTTCAATTCTTTGTCCTGATCATCAGAACCTGGTTACCTATGACACCTACAGTGATGCAAGCTCTAATTTTTACACTGAATTTACAATTTTCAAAATATATAGCTTTTCTCTGACTGAACTGTGCCTGATACAATAAAATAAAAACACGTGGTAAAAATGAATCTGAAATAACCAAAACACTAATTTGAAAGTATATGTGCATCCCTATGTCCATTGCAGCATTATTTACAACAGCCAAGATTTGGAAGCAGCCCAAGTGTCCATCAATAGATGAGTGGATAAAACAACTATGGCACATTTACATAATAGACTACTACTCAGCCATAAAAAAAAGAAGAAAATTTTACCCTCTGTGACAGCATGGATGGTGTTGGGGGGCTCTGCCCGCAGGGCCCCCCCACACCCCGTCACCATGGATGAGAATAAGTCTACCAAGACATGATCTGCTTGGGGAGGAAAGGTGGCTGATCTCTCAAAGGAGAAGGGCCAAGAGCCTCTTCCTCAATGGGTTTTTCTAGGGTTCATTTTGCATAGGAATACAGGCTCATTAATCATTGTTAGGCAGCAAGGATCAAACAATAGATAACATACAAAGAACTCTGAGGGCCTATTCTGAGTCAGGGTCAGATAGCTAAAGAGCTATAAAATTTTGAGGAACAAACTCATTTCTTGCTTGGACCCTTATTTAATTGAGAGCATTCTAAACAAAGCATGTTTCACAGGATTTTACATGTTCTTTCTTAGGCCTGATTGCCCTAGGGAACCCGCCCTTTCGAGCACAGGGCTTTACCCACTGCCAGCATTGTTTCAGGTTTAAGTCAGGCAGGGTAAGCAAGGCAACTAAGAGATTAGGAGACAGAATGAGGACTCAGGTTATGTCATAGCTGAGGGTCCATCAGCCCCTTTTGCTGTAACCCCCCAAGTCCTTCCCTGGGGCCTCTAAGTGATCATGTCTGTCTTAGGTTGTTCCCCCCTCGGGGAATCATACCCATCATTGGCTAACTCATCAAGCACTGGGGGCCAGTTATGGATGAAGTAAAAGGAGCAGAAGTGGTGCTCCTGCCAGGGAGATAAGCCTTGTCTCCTTAGTGGCTTATGGTCCCAAGGTCTCTCACTCAGCCTTAGCCGTGGGGGTGTTACAGCTCCTGAAACCAGGCAGGGCGGTTCTCAACAGGATGGGCCTGGAGAACATATGCTAAATGAAATAAGCCAGTCAGAAAAAGAAATACCATATGATTTCACTCATATGGTATTTGTTCATGTGTGCAATCTAATGAACAAACTGAACTAACAAGCAAAATAGAGACAGATTTGTACACAGAGAGCAAGATGACATCTATGGTGGGGGAGAGGCTGGAGGGGTGGTGAAGGTATAGAGCAAAAAAAAACAAAACTCATGGACACATACAACAGTGTAGTGATTTGGGGGGCAGGGAAGGGGAGGTGGGTAGAGGTGGAAGAGGGTATAAGGAGAATAAATGGTAGCAGAAAAATACAATAAAAAATAACCTAAAATAAATAATAAATAAATAAATCTGAAGTGTACAATTCTGTTCAAAGGAGCCTAGAATAAAGGAAAAAACTGAGGCTTCAAGAATCATAAAGTTTGGGTTCTGATGTCCCTTATACTTATGTGATGTTCAGTATGTCAATGTAAGAAACGTCCAAATCTATAGAGAATTTTTATGGGTTTATTTGAGCCAAACTGACAATTACTGGGAAGTAAAATCTAATTGGACTGAGCAAATGCTCTAGAGAGTGGCAGTTTGATAGCTTCTTTATACTTTAGGATCAAAAGAGGAGATGTAAGGGAGATGTAATAATATAAATCTACACATGAAATTCACCGGTCGTCGATTAGGGAGGTGGGAGAAAGCAAAGCAGGGGGGTAATCTCTGGGATTGGATAGAGTAAAATTAAGAGACAAATCCTTCTTTTACATGGGTGGGTACAGGATATTAATAATGAACATTTCCAGCACGAAGAGATGGTGTGAAGGGAACAAGATAACAAACAATGAGGACTTCTGTAGTCCGCCCATCTGGTGTAATGGGTATGCCCTGAGGGGCCTGGAAAATGTCAGATTACACTGACATCCCAAAGGTAAGTTATCCTAAATACAAAAAAGGTAATAGACAGCCTCACTTGAAGTAAAGACTGACTTTTGTCAAGGACTACCCTCTATGACTTGCTTTTAGTTAGGAATTTTTATATTGAGACCATCCTAAGTGCTTATTTTCAGTCTCTTTAGTTTGTAGGGCTCCCCATGCAGCCTCCTGAGCTTGTCAGACCCCCTTTTTGTCATGTAAATTAATCACTAGACATCCCTGAACCTCAGTTGTTTCATTTTTAAATGGACTACCTCTGGACTTGGTGACAATGTGGCAGACTCAAATCTCAGGTTCCTTTTCCACTCTATGACCAATATTTAGAAATCAATATAATGAAGACATGTGTTTCTGGCCCATTTTAACTATAAATTCTCATTTTTAATACTTATTCATAAGGATTTTCAAAGTAAAAATTAATATCTTTGTAGTACATTGTTTTAAATAATCTAATCTCCACAAAGTTGTGATTTCTCTGGATTTGCTCTCTCAAGTTGCGTATTAAAAGTATTCTGCGCTATGCTCTTTAAATAAATACACTTCTAAAATAAGTGAGTTTTCATAGTATGGATTTTTGAGTTTTTAGAAAATAAAAATTTTATTTTTCACTTTCATAAATATAAAAACAATATGTTAAACATAGTATGTCTTTGATTGCTAACTATTGACCTAATTGCACATCTAAGCAATAAATTAAAAGCAGAGTAGAGAAGAGTTCATTGTACTCACATGGAGAGGCTCATCAGTAGCTTTGAAAAGTTCGACTAGGTGAACGGCCCTCTCACTGTTAGATCCCTGAGGATGCTTTGGCTCTTAGAGTCTGTTTCTTCATCAATTACCACAAAGAAAGCTTAATGTGGAGTTTTCCAAGTTTTATCAGCTTTGGACCATGCATGTGTTGGCAATAAACATATCAAATGAAAACAGTGGGTAATAACTATTCTTCCCAACCCTTGAATGTGATCATTTAATAAAATAATAATAGCACTGTATGTGTAATAAGGCATTTCACCAAATGTCTTATATCCAGTATATAATTCAATCCTTGCAATTTTAGTGATGCAAAATTATTTTTATTCCCCATTTTCAGAAAAGGAAATTGAGGCAGAGAAAGGCCAAATAATTTTCACATTTGCAGTGACTTGAGAAGGGAAAAGAATGAGGGAGGACCAAAGTGCGATGAGGGATATTGGCTCTGGGAGTCAGACTGACCTGGATTCAAAGCTGGACTCTACCATTTGGTTTGTACCTTTGTGGTTTGGGACTAAATTCTTCAATCCCTCCAACCCTTCGTTTTTGTTATCTCTTAAATGATGATGATACCAGTTGTACTTCAAAGATTGCTGTGAAGATTAAATGAAATAATTTGTTAAGTATTCAACAAGTGATAACTATGTTGGAGATGTTAATGATTTATATTAACCTCCTAAATAACTTTCATCTAACAATGCCCAGTATTCAAAGCATACTCGCACTTAAAAACCCAAGCACCATGCACCAATATTGTTAGCGAAATGTCAACATTTTCACCAATTAGAAAGACTCATGGTTCATAACTGGCCAAACTGTTTCACATTTTTTATGTACTCAAAGCCCCAAAAGTTGCCTCTTTCTGACAGATTGCTGTACATCATATTTACAAATATATTCCCATCACTCATGGAAGGCACTGACAATCCTGAAGGAACTTGTTGACATGCTAATTAATGCAGTTAATGAATTACCTCTGCATTCAAAAGGGTCAGAGGAATGATCCCATCCCTCTTTCATCAATTTGAAAATACTGACATTCTCTTCTGACCTTACCCCTACTTTACCCATCAGAGCTGAGGATGCCCATCAGGAATTACAGATAATCCTTCACCCCATTGCTTAATAGCACAAACATCTTGAAGCCTTTGAGTTTAGCTGTTCTCACTAAGTACAAATATACCCTCAGAAGACAGTGAATGTATTTAAATTTTTGTTTGTCTGCAGTTTGATGTAATAGTGTTTTATTTTTATCCCCCAATTGCTCAGCAAAAACAAACAAACAAAAAAACCTTGGTTTAGTGCTGATTTCCTCTAAATCACTGAGTGCAGGGACTGTAGCTTGATCAAATCATTTAGTTGCTGGATGGTTACAGCTAAAGTATGCCAACAGCTCTTGCTGGAGGTTTTCACGTGGGATGTGATGATGTTTGCTTCTTTGTGTAACCGGAAAAGACACCTGCGTTTGGGCTGCCTGTCACTACCAAATCCACTAAGCAATGACAGTGATTGAATCTTTTATGGGCGCTTTATTCAGATGGCCAGCAATCTGAGAAGATGGCGGGTTCATACCCTAACAAACCATCTTCCCTTCTCTTTCTTGGCCAAAACTTTTATAGGGGAGGTGGGGGAGGACAAACAAGGTGCGGTGAGGGCTTTGAAATTTAGGGGGGATTAGGTGAACAAAGCTGTAGCACTTGTTCCCCCCTGCCCCCCGCAGTGCAGGCCCCAAAGGTGGGGGAAGGTCTATGATGCAAAGGCCTGGATGCCCTCAACTAGTCCTTGGGCGATAATGTCTAGCCTGCGCCCCAGAAGGCCAGTTGTTTCTCAGGAGCCAGGATGCGCAGTTTCTGAAACAAAAGCTTTAACATACACGTTACTTACTAGACTTAATAATTTTTCCTTAAGCTAAAATTTTCCAGTTCTTGAGTCCTGAGTCCCCTATCATTTATGCTGTTGAAATAACTGTGAATTTACCAATACTACCTTTCAAGGGATTCTTAAAAATTTATTTCATCTTTAGGTCTTGGAACTATAAAATTCTATTTAGAGTTTTAGTAAAGAAAATATTACAAAGAAAAAATATGTAAACTTTGACTGAATAAAATTACTTGCAACTTCCTCAAATAGTCCTAAATTCTGAAACATTAATACATTGCTCATTGGTCTTGAATGCAGCGTACTCAAGACATTTCCCAGGTAAGAATTATGGAAATCCATTTGGATAAAAAATTTCATGATTGTGTAACCAGAAAAGACACCGGCATTCGGGCTGCCTATCACTACCGAGTCCAATAAGCAATGACAGTGATTGAATCTTATGGGCGCTTTATTTAAATGGCCAGCGATCTGAGAAGATGGTGGGTTCATACCTTAACAAACCATCTTCCCCGGCCAGATCTTTTAGAAGGGAGGTGGGGGAGGACAAACAAGGTGAGATGAGGGCTTTGAGATTCAGAAGCTGCAACATACCTGTCCTCAGCAACTGGCTGTTCCCAGGATGAGGAGGGTGGTCTTCTGCTCTCCCTGGAACAAAGGTTCAGATGTCCCCAGGAGGCTGGCTGTTTCCCAGGATGGGCCTTATCTGTAGTTTCTGAAACAAAAGCTTTAACATACATATCACTTGCTAGACTTATAACTTTTTCCTTAAGCTAAAATTTTCCAGGTCTTGAGTTCCCTATCAACTGTGGCATCAATACTAAAGAGAAAGAATGAAGTAGGGGATGAAATAACTTCTATAAATATACCTCCTCTTCTTTTCCTTTTATTTCTTTCCCTGTGTTTTTTGTTTGTTTGTTCTCTCTTTTCTTTCTCTTCTCTGAACCCTGAAGGCAAAGTGATTAGCTGAGAATGTAGTCTGCACTCTTCCAAAGGCAGAAAAAAGTTGAAATAGAAAAGCTGTTGACTTTCAAGCCAGCCAGCCAGCCAGCCAGCCAGCCAGCCAGCCAGCCATCTACTCAGTAAACATATATTTGTTGAACATCTTAAAAATGCCCAACAATGTGCTAGAGATACACAAACAATCCTGAGTTGTTCATGAACTCAGTCATTTATGGAATAAACATTATCAGTTAGCCAGTGTTTGATTTACAAAAATTAAAAACAAATAATTATAACAAGGTAAGAGTGCGTAAAAATATTAAAAATTCTGAGGGAGCAAAAAAACCTGAGGAAATAGCTAAGAGTTAGCCTGTAACATGTGTGTTAGAAGCTGAGTTTCAGAGGCACACAGGCTACCCCAGGACACAAGGCAAAGCTGTCTTTGGAACCCTCAGTTGCTGAGGTGCTCAGGTGGTAGAGTGTGGGATGACAGAAAGGTTATGATCTCCAGAACTACACAGCCCTGGATTTACGTCCCTACTGTGGCAGACTGTTGATTGTCCCCTAATAATATCCATTTCCTCTTCCTCCTCAGAAATATAAACTCTCAATTTAGCTGGGCACATCACATGGTCACTCAGAATAAGTCTGTTTTCCAGTCTCCCTTGCAGCTGGGCAAGACTTTGAGATTAAATTCTTGTCAGTGATTTCCAGCAGAAGCAGTGCTATAGATTAAACATTCATGTCCCTCCCCAACCAAATCCATATGTCAAAATCCTAACCCTCAATGTTTATTAGGAGGCAGAGCCTCTGGGAGGTGATTAGGCCATAAAGAATGGAGCCCTCATAAATGGGACTGGTGCCCTTATAAAAGAGACCCTAGAGAGCTACCTCACCCCTTCTGTCTTGTGAGAGCATAGTGAGAAGATGCCTGTTTATGAACCAAGAAGGCAGCTTTCCACAGACACCAAATCTGCTTATGATAGGGGACTCAAGACCTGGAAAATTTTAGTTTAAGGAAAAAGTTATAAGTCTAGCAAGTGATGTGTATGTTAAAGCTTTTGTTTCAGAAACTACAGATAAGGCCCATCCTGGCTCCTGGGAAACAGCGGGCCTCCTGGGACACTGGCTAGAGATTACCACCTGGGGACCAGTTGGAGGCATCTGGGCCTTTGTGTCAACGAGGAGACAGATGCTACCCCTCCCCTTGGGAACAGCTAACTGCCCAGAACAGGAATGCTGCAGCTTCACTCACCTAATCCTCCTGAATTTCAAAGCCCTCACCACACCTTGTTTGTGCTCCCCCACCTCCCTTATAAAAGTTCTGGCCAGGAAAGAGAAGGGAAGATGGTTTGTTAGGGTATGAACTCACCATCTTCTCAGATCGTAGGCCATCTGAATAAAGTGCCCATAAAGATTCAATCACTGTCATTGCTTATTGGATTTGGTAGTGACAGGCAGCCTGAATGCTGGTGTCTTTTCTGGTTACACTTATACCTTGATCTTGGACTTTCTAGTCTCCAGAACTGTGAGAAATTAACTTCTGTTGTTTATAAGTCATGGGTTTATGGTGATTTGCCACGGCAACCTGAAGGGATTAAGACAAATAGTGTTTGTAACTTCCAAAAAGTGTCTTTAAGATAAATGGTATATGGTATATCTATTCTCCCTCTTTTTTTTTTTTTTCTTCCTACTGGCAAGTAGCAGCCATGAGAGCTGATGTTACAGCAAACCTCATGGACCACCAAAGGGAAACCTTGTCTGGAGGATGGAGGCCAACATGAACTGCAATCTGATGGTTGTAATACCACATACCAGCCTCCTGTGGTTTATGTGAGGAAAATAAATCTTGTTTCTTGTTTTAACCATTCTCAGTCTCTAGACTTGGTTTCCTGTCACTTACATTCTAATCTAATCCTAACTGATACCAACAATGAGACACTAAGCAAAAACAGCCTAAACACTCTGAGAGTCAGTTTCCTCATTCCCCAAATGAGTATAATAATATCTACTTATAATTGTTAGAAGGACTGAATTAAAATAATAAATTTAATTCACCTAAAATAATACCACATATCCAGTAGCTACCTGTAAACCTGTAGTACTAACTATAGTAATAGTAAACTGTAACTATTATATAGCAATGTTCATTGTAATATTATTATAGCAAAACTCACGCTCCACAATTCTCTAAAATTTAAATGTTTTCCTATTTCCTAAGAGTTGCACCAACTGTCATCAAGGCCAAAGGACAAACTGAAATCAAGGATGTTCTATTTGAGCAGTGGGGATATTGTGGTAGAAGATGATAAAGGAAGAGGGTAGAGTGGGGGGAAAATCAATAGTTCTTTGACGTACGTGAACTTTGAGATTCTTATCAGATGTCCAAATAGAAATAAATGTTGAGTAAGCAGTTGGATGTATGATCCTGTAGCTCTAAGAAAGGTACTGGAGGAGCCACAGATTTGTGACTTGTCAGCACATAGATGCTATTAAAAGCTATGGAATAGAATGAGATCACCTAAGAATGTGGACACCCGGATAAGAAGGCCAAGGACAGAGCTTTCAGGCATTCCAATATTTAGAGATCTGCAGAGGAGAAGGAGTCATTAATGAAAAAGAAAAACAAACCAATAAGCTCTCAGAAACCTAGAGACTCAGTGTTTTAAGGAAGTGGTAATCAATTGTATTGAATGCCACTGAAGGGCAGAAAATTGCCTATTGGCTGGTGAGATATGGATCACTGGCAACTGAGACATAGTAGGTAAACTCTAAAATGTTCTTCAATAATCTTTGCCTCTTGGTATTCATGCTCTTGTGCAATCTCCTCCCCTTAACAGTGAACTGGACATACTCACTTCTGATAGAATACAGCAGAGAAGTGATGCAATGTCACCTTCAAGATTAGATTGCAAACAGACTATTGCTTCCATTTTTCTATTTCCCTCTCCAGTGCTTGGCTTGTATGCTGATCTAGATTAAATAGTTAGGTTTAAATTGGGTTAGGATTTTTCAAGGCAATTATGATAGAGGAAGAGGTGGGGGATGTAAGACTTAAAAGGGTTTGTAATGGAGTAGTTACATTGGTGGTCTCTGGACACTAAGTTACCTAAAAGGAAGCGAGAACATGAAGTCTGTGAGGGAAAGAGAAGAAATAGTAGGACAAAGGATTAGAAACTCAATGGGATGAGAACTTGGTGGAATACCCGAATAACTGAGGAGGAAGAATATAGGTAATAGGTAGAGAGAAGAATGTTTCAAATAGAGATTTCAAAACTTGTATTGGAGAATGCAACATCTACAGTGCAACCTTCAGAGTATAGAGCTCAGGAAGAGTGAAGGGAACTATAAAAAGAAAATAAAGGTATAGAAGGAATAATTGGGGTGAGGGAGTCATCCAGGATTTAGACAGACATAGGATAAGAGAGACAGTAAGACAGATGCCAGTATAAGTAACATGTAATTAGATGTAACCGGCAAGTTGGTGGAGACAGCAGCAAGAAGGGGTTGTAAGTCAATGACATGCAAGGAACTCCTCAGTCACTTAAGGTTTTGTCAGTGAGCAAGAAAGATCAGGAAATTAGGGGACAATAAAAGGAAAAATAGAAAATTTTGGCAAGGCAATGAAAGGAAAGTGACGAGTAAATCTTTCCATTTATTTACATCTCCTCCAGAATGAACTTAAAAGAAACACTGCTACCTTATTTTTTTTCAGAAATATTAAAATATAATGGACCTGCATTTGTTTATAGCTGATAAGGTGAAAAGCCAACATAAATTTTGAAAGGATACTTTTTAATTATCCTAAATCTTAATTATTTAAATACCTCTACAGAATGTGCTAGCTGCAGAATTCTGAGTTTATTTTTTTTTTACCTGTAAAATAGGTAACATTTCATAGGGTTTCTGTGAAGACCAACAAACATGGATATGTGAAATTGTTTTATAAGTTGTAATGTCCTGTATACATAAAAGCATCTTCATCATCATCCACATGAAACAACCACAATTATCTTGTGAACATTCATTGCTTTTGTCTGCCTAGACCTCTGCTCACTTTCTTGTGGTAATAGTATAGCTCCCCTTCCCTTCCTTGAAGAACTATTCTTCCCTACTATGGTGGGATTCCTCACCCACCACCCTGGCTAAGCATTCCAGTGGCCACAGTGAAGGGTCTGGAACAAGCATGTCATTTAAGGCAGTCCAATCAGAGTTATTCTCAGGAGAGAGGTTTTTTTCTTTGTTTTTGACAAAAGTTATAAGTATATGCCCTCAGGAACACTGGTGGCCATAACCCCTGCCATAGGGAGGCACTCATAAAGATAAAGCAGACATGGAGAAAAAATGAGAATTGAAAAATAGAATTGTGAATGAATTTCCATTGTACTATATGGCCAGACCCAACCATGTCCACTTTATAATTTTATGTGAACTTTATATGTACACACATATATAATATATGTGAATACCACACATACATACATGTAAGCATTTGAGTTGCATTTTAGTTACTTCCAACCAAAAATATGGCTAATACAGACTCTGCAATGAAAATATTTCAAATTTTAAAATGTGGACAGAGAAGAACTTTCTGTCTTGTTTCCAACTCTAGAATCATGTTCAGAAAACCAAAAACATGGAACCCAGATATAGCACAGGATGGTGAGCACAGGATGAAAAGCTCTCCACCCCCAGTCATCAGTACCAGTAATATTAGTCCGCAGGCACATTGTAGAATGTGCTAGAGGAAACAACCCTCTTTAGGAATATTGTTCATTATATTAAATTCTCCAGCTGTTCTAAACTAATACATACATATTGTTATTGCCTTAAAATCCTAAGTAAAAAAGACCATTATAGATAAAAATTTAAAAATTTAAGACTAAGTAAAACACTAGAATAAAATTTATTAAATCTAAAAAAAGAGCATTATAGATAAATTTCTAGACTTGGTGCATTAACCCTTCCTGACATTTTCCAGAATAAGTAGTACCCTTAACAGCTTTAACAAGGGCAATCTCTGCCTACCGGTACTGCATCTTATGAAGCTCTAGACATAATATCTAAAATGAGGTAAAGATACATGATTTTATAGATGAGGGAACTGAGCCCCCCCAGAGCTGAAGCAACCTGAACAAGTTCAAATAGTTTGTGTATAAATTAGGTAAAGATTCTTTGCTTGTAAAACAACATTTTGCTTTACAAAATCATATATTTTTCATTTTAATTGATGCTTACAATATAAATTTCCTAACCTATGACCATGTTTAAAAAACTATTAAATTTATAAAACTTTGATTTGTACACTTATTGCAGCTGTATATAAAATCAGTTTGGAGACACTGTTTACGATACCAGAAGCTTGGAATTCTTTCAATGAAATCTGTGTTGAGATAGATAAAATGGTTTAGACAGCCAAATCCCAATATCTTTATCTTAAGAAGTAGAGACATTTGCCTAGTGGAAAAGTAATATTCTTGTTAAATGTTCTAGGAGTTCTTAAGGCAATAGATGAAGTCCTGATTGCTATAATTCTTGAATTAGGTCATTTTAATCATTTCATATTCTAAGTCACTAATGTTTAACCAGGTTATCTTAGAGTGCAGTTTTTTCATCTATCTTTCTGCATAGAAAGATAGATGAAAAATGGAAATGATATTTCCATTTCCATATGAATCCTGTTGGAAACTGTATCATTTCCAATACAGTTTCCAACAGGATTCATATGTCAGCCACCTCAGTGAACTAGCCTTTTTGGTCAGGGGAGCAGAGTTCAGACTAGGAGATGTTTAAGTATAGCACTCCTCAAATTTTCATTTTGGTGTTTGCTTTTATGTGAATTACTGAGCTGAATTCTGCAATGTGTGGGTCAGCTTTTATATATCTTTATAATGTATTTCTGGGTGGAAACTAATTTTCAATTTTTTGCCACCTCCTATTTCCCCATCCCAGTAAATTCCCCAAAAAACCATTGCAAAGGGACCAAATTTCCAGTGAGTTATAGCTGATAGTGGGTAATATTGAATATATATATTCAGGACTGATTTTTGTAGGCTTCTTGTGCCAACTTTTTCTCCATTGCTTTTCAGAGGACTCAGCTAAGTGTGGGGGCAGGGATGGTACTAGTCTTAAAAGCTATCATTCACTGCCTTGGCCAGGGGCCTCAGCTGGTTGGAGTATCATCGAATACACCAAAAGGTTGCAGGTTCAATCCCCTGTTGGAGAGTGTACACGAGGCAAATGATCAATGTTTATCAAGCAATTTCTCTCTCTCTCTATCTCTTCCTCTCTCTCAATCAATAAGCATGTCCTGAGATGAGGATTAATAATAACATATAGCCATGGATACCCCGAACCAAAAAGACACAAAAGAACAGAAACATAAAAATGTCAGAAAAAAATACAATGTAGAATAAGCAAATAAAGATGTTAACCTTTAGAATGAAAATTAAAACAATAGTGAGATACTGTTTTCACTAATAAAAACAGCAACAACTTACACATGTATATTAAACAGTGATCAGAGTATGGTGAGACAGGCAATCTATCTCTGTTGGCATACCTTATTATCAGTCACAGGTTGAATTATTAAGTAGTTATTAAAAATGATGTTTCTGAAAAAATTAATAACATGGCAAAGTGCTCATGATTTAACACCGTGGAGAAATTAGGGCACAAGACAAATGTACTGCAGAGGAGTCCTGGAGACTGAAAGTACTGGGTTGGCCAAAAGTCCATTACATTTTTTCTGTACAATGGCTCTAATAGTGCTTAGCTGTCTTTAGCTTCATTTGAAACAATTTTATTAGATTGTATTGTGACATCTGTCATATCAGCATGCATTTAAAAAAACTTATCAAAATTGGTGAATTTTTTGTGTATCCATTTTAATATTGAAGATGAAAGAAGAAACATTTTCAGCATACAGTGATCTATTATTTCAAGAAATGTAAAAATGCAACTGAAATGCAAAAAAAGGATTTGTGAAGTGTATGGAGAAGGTGCTGTCACTGCTCAAAAGTGGTTTGCAAAGTTTCTTAGTACTATTGACATTTTGGCCAAATAATTCTTCACTTGGGGCTGTCTTATGCATTGGAAGATGTTTAGAAGCACCCCTGGCCTCTACCCAATAGAAACCAATAGCAGGAGATAGCTGACATACTAAAAATATCCAAGTCAATAAAGTTATTGTTGAAAATGAAAAATGTGTCCTTTATTTTACCAAAACAACATGATGGACTTTTTGGCCAACCCCATATCTGCCAGTCCCCAAGCTCCCTCTTGGGGAAACCAGTCTGAGCAGTTGTTTGTGCCTGATGTTACCTTAGCTTGACTGAGACAAGGTGGTGTGTCACGTCACTTGTGTGAATTTAACTCTGTGACCTCATCAGAAATAAAATGAGCAAAATAACTTCTAGAACAGTGCTAGCAATGTTACCCACCTTTGCACTCAATAAATAGTGCCCCTAAATGAGTGAGAATTGTGAATTTTGATCCTTTGGGTATTTTTAATATTGAAGGAACTGCTATAGTGGTGTTATCTTACCAAAATGAATGAAGTTCTAGTGTATCTAGAAAAATGCAATTATAACTTTTATCTTTTAAAAGTTATTCTATTATCTTTTGTATGTGGCTTTTTGTTGTGCTATACTTCCCATTGAGATAGCTCTTGTAAATGTCCCCTGGGATATGTATGTTGCCAAACTCAGTGGGTGATTTTCAGGCTTCATATTAAACTTGTCAACAGCATGCAATACATTTATCCCTGCTTTCACTAGACTTCAGGGAAGAATAGAAAAATTTCACTGGGCTTCAGGGAACACTATTCTGTCTTTCTCCTCATTATTATTCAATTTTCAGTCTCTTCTATTGGTTCCTTTTCCTCTTCCTTCAATCTAAAGATTGGGGTATCTCAGATCTCAATCTTTGAGACTCTTCTCTAGCTAGACCCAGGCACTGTCATTGAGTAGCATGATTTAAATATCAAATATACTCACATGATAATGAGAGTACTAATGGCTTACACTCCTCCTTTGCATTCTATTCTGAGTATATTGTATATATTAATAAACTCTCACAATAGCACTGTGGGAGAGTTTCTATTATTATTCCCATCTTGGAAGAAAAACTGAGGCATAGAGAAATTAAATAATTTGCACAGAATCACATCTAGTAGGGAGTGGTGCCAGACTTGAACCCAGGCATTCTGGCATCAGTTTGCCTGCTTTTAGAACTATACACCCAAGACTTCTGGCCAAGTGGGAGGCATAGGTAGATACACTGTGCCTCCTCGCACAACCAAAAGAAGGACAACAACAATTTAAAAACAAAAAAACATCCAGTACTGACAGAAAATTGAACTGTGTGGAAGTCTGACAACAAATGAGTTAAAGAAGAAGCATTCATCCAGACCAGCAGGAAGGCGAAGTTGGGCAGCTGGGACAGAGAGGGCTCTTGGCAAGGTGGTGGCTGGAAGATCCAGTGAGGCTGCGGATTGTGGATGGGCGTGGTGGGCAAAGCGAGTGGTGGGCAAGGTGGCTGGTAGACCAGGCAGTCCTCCATTTGCACACAGATAAACCAGGTGAAACTGGGGAGCGAGACAGACCGAGCAACCCAGGGCTCCAGCACCGGGAAACAAAACTTCAAAACACCAATTGGAAACACCTGTGGGGGTTAAGGAGGCAGCAGAGAAACTCCCAGCCTCACAGGAGAGTTCATTGGAGAGACCCACAGGGTCCTAGAAGTACACAAACCCACCCACCCGGGAATCAGCACCAGAAGGGCCCAGTTTGCTTGGGGGAAGCGGGGGAAGTGACTGAAATCTGGCAGAGAGTAGAGCAAGCACCATTGTTCCCTGTCAGACCTCTGCCCCACATACAATGTCACAACCCAGCCACTGGGTTGCCCTGCCCTGACGAAAACCTAAGGCTCCACCCCTCACTATGAAACAGGTGTGTCAAGGTAAAAAAAAAATGGCCCAAATGAAAGAACAGATTAAAGCTCCAAAGAACATACAACTAAGTGACGAGGAGGTAGCCAACCTATCAGATGCACAGTAAAACACTGGTAATCAGGATGCTAGCAAAATTGGTTGAATTTGGTCACAAATTAGATGAAAAAATGAAGGCTACACTAAGTGAAATAAAGGAAAAGGTACAGGGAACCAATAGTGATGGGAAGGAAACTGGGACTTAAATCAACGGTGTGGACCAGAAGGAAGAAAGAAACATCCAATCAGAAAAGAAAGTGAAACCATTCAAAAAAGCTAAGGAACCCCCAGGACATCTTTAAATGTTCTAACATCCAAATCATAGGGGTACGAGAAGGAGAAGAGGAAGTGCAACAAGTGGAAAAGATATTTGAACAAATAATGAAGGAGCACTTCCCCAATATGACAAAGGAAATAGACTTCCAAGAAGTCTAGGAAGCTCAGAGAGTCCCAAAGAAGTCGGACCCAAGGAGGAACACACCAAGGCACATCATAATTACATTAGCCAAGATTAAAATGAAGGAGAGAATCCTAGAAGCAGCAACAGATAAGGAGACAGTTACCTACAAAGGAGTTCCCATCAGACTGTGAGCTGACTTCTCAAAAGAGACCTTATAGGCAAGAAGGGGCTGGAAAGAAGTATTCCAAGTCATGAAAGGCAAGGACCTACATCCAAGATTGCTCTATCAAGCAAAGCTTTCATTTAGAATGGAAGGGCAGATAAAGTGCTTCTCAGATAAAGTCAAGTTAAAGGAGATCATCATCACCAAGCCCTTATTATATGAAATGTTAAAGGGACTTATCTAAGAAAAAGAAGATAAAAATATGAACAGTAAAAAGACAGCAAACTCACAGTTATTAACAACCACACCTAAAACAAAAGCAAACTAAGCAAACAAGTAGAACAGGAACAGAACCACAGAAATGCAGATCACATGGAGGGTTATCAACAGGGGAGTGGGAGGAGGAGAGGGGGGAAAGGTACAGAGAATAAGTAGCATAGATGGTAGGTAGAAAATAGACATGGGGAGGGTAAGAATAGTGTGGAAAATATAGAAGCCAAAGAACTTATAATATGATACATGGACATGAACTAAAGCAGGGGAATGAGGGTGGTAGGGGGTGTGCAGGGTAGAGGGGAGTGAAGGGGAGGAAATGGGACAAATGTAATAGCATAATCAATAAAATATATTAAACAAAAACTGTACTCCCCTACACTACACCACCTTCTCTGTGATTCCCATGTTATACCTCTACCTGCCACCTTTCTCCTAAAATCCAAAATTTGTACATTTGACATCTTTGATTTGATATTTAAGATGAATTTCACACTTAATATATCCAAAATTAAATTCTTATGCCCCCTAAATCTTTTCTCCCATAGCCGACCCCTTCAGTAAATGGCATCCCAACTACTCCAGTTGCCCAAGGCATCCTTGACTTCTCTTTCCCTTTTATTTCCCACGCTCATTCCATGAACAAGTACAGTTGACTTTGCCTTCTAAATAAATCAAGAACCTGACTGGGTTTTTTTTTTTTAACCTTTTCCATAGCTACCATCCAACTTCTGTCACCAGGACTCTCACACTGACTTTCTTATCTAAATTCTACATGGGTTGAGACTATGATATGTGCTCAGAAAAATCAGCCCCACTGCCCTGGCCATGATGTATTGGTCCAAGGTTCAGTGTCTAAGTCAATAGGAACTCTGTATAAATAGATGTTAAGAAAGGTTAAACCACTTAGGCCAATAAGGATGTGCCATATGTGGTGGTAGATTACCAACTTAATCAGGTGATAATTTAGGGGATATATAATGTAAGCTTGTATTGCCAACCAGTGCTGAGTTACTTCCCTGATTCTCTGAGGCCTATTATGTAAGTCTAGTCTTAGAAGCATTGGATGCCTGTTTGTAGGCTACGAAAAAAATTTCTCATTCTTCCACTCACTCCATTGCACACTTTCCATAAATACTCCTTTTAAAAAAGTAGTCCTATCATAGTGCTTCCATACCATTTTAATCAGGAAAATGTGCACGGTAAAATACATAGAGAGATAGTGAAAAAGATAAAACAAATAATATTTGACTTAAAGCACTCCTCACATGGTTTTTTTTTTCTGTTTTGGTTTGGTTTTGGTTTTTCACTCTACTTTGCAGATGATATCTTGTTTTAATAATCAAGGGGAAAATGATAAGAACCAGGTATAAGAGGGACTATGGAGAGGGCATTTTCATATTCAAAAAGGAGTGGATCAAGATGATTACAAATTCTATTATTATATAGTCACTACTATTATTTTTAAAATTCACTCATTCTTTTATACAAATACTTGAATCCTCCTCCAAGCAAACATCTCAGAACCAGCCTCATCCTGACCTATGCTATTGCACTGTATTCCTTCATTCCATACACTGGGTTATTCCACACCTGAGGTCAACTTCGAGAATGTGTAAGACTTTACTAAAAGTAAAGGAAATATCACAAAGGAATTTCTGTATAGAAAAGGAAATTTTTAATTGGATATTAAAATGATCAATGCATCTAGAATCCACAGAACAAACTGAATACAGGCCCTCCCTTACCAGCTACCTCCCCTTTGACCCAGAGTCAGTCTACTGACAGGCTCTAGCTTACTTCCCAGAGAGGAACTTTTTATGCTAATTTCCCTTTGGAAGTCCAGGACCCTAACCTACATGAGGGCCTAATAAGAGAAGAAGAAAATTATTTCTTTCCCATCTCCAGCTTTGGCCCTTCTTCTAGAAAATAGGCCAATAATCTGGCCAGCTGTGAAAACCCTAAAGAAAGGCAGCTTCACATTAGCATTCAGAGAAATTTATCTCCCAAATTGCCTAAAGTTTTCCACTTCTGAAATAAGATTTTTGGCTTTACCTTTGTGAAAGATAAGTGAAAATATTTTTCCTAGCATAGGAAATAGGCCTTCTTGATAGTGAATCAGGAAACAGCTGGCAGCTTTAAAATAGCAGCTTGGTCTGACTTAGAGCCATCAAGATTTCAAAAATATTGACTCAATATTTTTGGTGGGCCACAAACATGGTACTGAATCTTCTAGAAATTTCTGTAGAGGGAAACGATTTATTTTGTGTTTCAAAGTGTCCGCAAGATAAAAATAAACTCTCCCTGTGGCTATAAGAGAGAGAGAGAGAGGGGAAACTGTAATGTGAGGGAGACATCTTTCATACTATCCACAGAGTTAACATAGCAACAAGCTTTATGAGGCTGGTTCTGATAGTGACCCTCACTCTCAATTGAAGGTGTCTTCACTCAGTAGAAGCAATTCCATGGACAGCTTGCCAAGTTAAAGTGAGTTAAGAATGTACCTTGAGCAGATCTGACTTACCAGTAATACAGAAGTAGATTTTTTTTCAATTACAGTTGACATTTAGTATTAATTTATATTAGTTTTAGGTATACACCATAGTAGTCACATAGTTATATAATTTATGAAGTGATTCCCCTGATAATTCTATTACCAACCTGGCACCATTCATAGTTATTATAAGATTATTGACCATGTTCCCTTTGCTGTACTTTACATACCCATGACTATTCAGTAACTACCAATTTCTACTTCATTTTTAAAAAATATATTTTATTGATTATACTATTACAGTTGTCCCATTTCCCCCCTGTTCATGCCCCTCCACCCTGCACACCCCCTCCCATCCATGTTCCCCCCCTTTAGTTCATGTCCATGGGTAATAAGTTCTTTAGCTTCTACATTTCCCACACTATTCTTGCCCTCCCCCTGTCTATTTTCTATCCACCATCTATGCTACTTATTCTCTGTACCTTTCCCCCCCTCTCCTCCTCCCACTCCCCTGTTGCTAACCCTCCATGTGATCTCCATTTCTGTGCTTCTGTTCCTGTTCTAGCTGTTGGCTTAGTTTGCTTTTCTCTTAGGTGTGCTTGTTAACATCTGTGAGTTTGCTGTCTTTTTACTGTCCTATTTTTATCATCTTTTTCTTAGATAAGTCCCTTTAACATTTCATATAATAAGGGCTTGGTGATGATGAACTCCTTTAACTTGACCTTATCTGAGAAGCACTTTATCTGCCCTTCCATTCTAAATGAAAGCTTTGCTGGATAGAGCAATCTTGGATGTAGGTCCTTGCCTTTCATGAATTGGAATACTTCCTTCCAGCCTCTGCTTGCCTGAAAGGTCTCTTTTGAGAAATCAGCTGACAATCTGACTCCTTTGTAGGTGACTGTCCCCTTATCCCTTGCTGCTTCTAGAATTCTCTCTTTCATTTTAATCTTGGCTAATGTAATTATGAGGTGCCTTGGTGTGTTCTTCCTTGGGTCCAAATTCTTTGGGACTCTGAGCTTCCTGGACTTCCTGGAAATCTATTTCCTTTGCCAGATTGGGAAGTTCTCCTTTATTATTTGTTCAAATAAGTTTTCCACTTGTTGCTCTTCCTCTTCCCCTTCTAGTACCCCTATAATTCGGATGTTGGGATGTTTAAAGATGTCCTGGAGGTTCCTTAGCCTCTCTTCATTTTTTTGAATTCTTGTTTCTTCATTCTTTTCTGTTTGGTTGTTTGTTTCTTCCTTCTGGTCCACTCCATTGATTTGAGTTCCAGTTTTCCTCCCATCACTATTGGTTCCCTGTGCATTTTCCTTCATTTCACTTAGTGTAGCCTTCATTTGTTCATCTAATTTGTGACCAAAATGAACCAATTCTGTGAGCATCCTGATCAGCAGTGCTTTGAACTGTGCATCTGATAGGTTGGCTATCTCTTGGTTGCTTAGATGAATTGGCTCTGGAGCTTTGATATGTTCTCCTATTTGAGCCATTTTTTTTTTCCTTGGGTGGGGTCTGGTCATACCTGTTATGTAGTAAGGGGCAGAGCCTTAGGTGTTCTCCAGGGCAGAGCAGCCCAGTCACTGGGCTGTGATGCTGTATGTGGGGGCAGGGTCCAAGAGGGAACAATGGCGCTTGCTCTGCTGTCTCCCATACTTCAGTCCTCTCTGCCACTTTCCCCAAGCAAATTGGGCCCTTCTGATGCTTGTTCCCAGGTTGGTGGGCTTGTGTATGTTCTAGGACCCTGTGGGTCTCTCCAACTAACTCTCCTGCGAGGCTGGGAGTCTCTCCCGGCACCTCAACCCCCCCCCCCAAGTGTTTTCAATTGGTGTTTTTGGTTTTATTTCCCAGTGCTGGGGCCCTGGATTACAAGGTCTGTCTTGCTCCTCATTTTTGCCTGGATTATCTGCACATGAATGTGGACCCCCTGGTCAGCTAGCTGCCTTGTGCGGCCTCACTGGGTCTGCCTGTTGCCACCCGGTGCCCGGGGTCTATCCGCTGGCTGCCACCTGTGCATCTGGGATCTGCCAACCATTGCCTGCACGCCGAAGTCTGCCAATCTCCACTTTTTCCTGCCATGACTCCACCCCTCTTACCGGTCTGGATGAATGGTTGTTGGACTTCTGTACAGTTCAATTTTCTATCAGTTCTGAATTTTTTCTTGTTTCTAAATCTTTGTTGTCCTTAATTTTGGTTGTGCGAGGAGGCACAATGTGTCCACATATGCCTCCATCTTGGCCGGACATCAGAAGCAGATTTTTAAACATTCAACCAGACACTATTGACCCAAACTTCATAGCCCTTAAGGGTGGCTTTGAAGAGCTTTGTGAATTGGTATACACATACTCAATCAAACTGTTTTTACTTCAATTTATTACTATTTTACAATGGTCCTTGTTATAAACATATATCTTAATGTGGACTTATAGCTTAATGTGGACTTATAAATTTGGGCTGTCATGGGATATTATTGTGTACCTTTCATGATTTCTTATTGCATAGGCTCTGACATTTATGGTTATGGACACTCTTTTTATGTTTATGTGAGCTCTGGCTTAAATTGGAAAATGTTCAAGAAAACAAAGTATAATAATACTATATATGTGTCCTTTGATTTGGAATTTATAACCAAATTTGCTGGAGCTGAAGAGAAGGAAAACTTTCATTAGTCAGATAGTGAGTTTGTTTTTATTATTTGTTTTTTTGTTGTAGTTGTTGTTTTAAGAAAAAGGTTTGGGATTCTAATAAATTTTGAAATTTTCCCAAACATAAAACCTGGTTTTGAAGCATTAAATAAGGTTGCCTATACCATTACCAAGCGCAACTAGAGAAGCCGTGGTTAATCTCTGTGCCTTGAAAATAGTCTTCCTAGTGTGTGACCTGAAACAGAAAAAGAAATCTGAAAAAGTGTCTTATATTCAAGTGACATCATCTACCTCTAAATTCTTCTCATATTTTTAAACAAGTCATAGAAGAATTGGCAACTACTCATTCTTTCCTTTCAACAAGCAACTGGATGATACCACTGCATGTCTCACTGCCTTCCACAGCTCATTCGTAGCCTCTAGGTGCAGGTTTACACTTCAAAGAGGAGTTCTTTCCTGAGCCCTGTTTTGAAACTTCAAAGGCCCTCACTGTCTTCAAAATGGTAACAAGTTGCTTTGCCAAGAAAATTTCTCCATGAGGATGATCTTGATATTCTGGATATTCTGGGCACAGATGGAGACCTTGCAGGACTTGGCAACACATCTGGTTTTTTGCTTTGATGAACAAAGACACTCTGTCTGCCATCATGACTAATCGCTGTCCTCATCAGCATACATTTCGCACAGAGGCTCTGCAAATGGACTTGAAAGAAGTTTTGTCATCACCTACTTAAAATAAGTCTTCAATTTCATCAGACCCAGGGCCTTTCTTTGCTAACATCATTTTCAAAATGATTTACCTAAGAAAAGAGAGCAAAAGAGAAATACTTTCTACTAAAGGGTAATTCACTGGTTTTGAAAATGTTGATTAAAGCATCAGGAAGAAATTTCAGATTCTTCAGAGAGAAAAGGAAAGGCTGCTCAGTATATCTGGCAAGAAGGTATCCATTCATAATTCATTTATGATTTGATTTTCTCAGCAATACTTTTGGCCATAGACAGGAGTAAAACCTTTCCATTCAGTACTTTGCACTGACCATTATGGATCCTGGTAAAAACAAAAGAACAAAACAAAACTCTTTTGGCCAAGCTATTTGTTTTGTTCCTTCTGGAAGATAAAATTTGACATAGAAAACTAAGCTAACTTTTTAAGACTAGAGGAAATACTTCTGTATGCAGAGAAAAGAGGATAGATAAAACTTGTAAGAGTATGCCATAGGCAGAAATCTGAAGACACAAACAACCCAGAAAAATACTTCTGTTCAGATTATTAGCTTAAAATTTTGAAACAAAAAGTCAAAAGAAATCCTCTCTTTGGTGAGAATGCACCAATAATGCAGACAAAGGCAAAGCTGCCCTCAGTGACTCAAGACAATGATGCAATGTAAATTCAACTGGGAGAAACCTGCGAGAATTCAAGTGCCAGAAATAAGTCTGTCTTTGTCTAGCAAAAGAACTAACAATGCACATACATTTCTAACATTTTTCATTATCCTAAAATGAAAAATTGGAAAGCTTTTACATCAAAGTCATACATGTTCAAGATTATCCCACCTTTTCCAACTGTGCATACAGGCCAATAACAACCTCCATGATCCTGATATAAAACTTCAGAATTAAATTCTACTTTTAATTTTGTTTGCATTTTTGGACTTTTTATAGCAAGTATTCAATCATATTTATATAAAACACAAGATTAAGAGATATAATTTTTACAGGCAACATTTTTCTCTTTTATCTATGTTAAGGAAATCAATTTCTACTACAATAATTTATATTGATTAAAAAATGTTGTATGTACAAGTTTACAGAATTTTTGCCTGGAGTTGGGATATATAGCATTTGGCAAAAGTTCAAAGCAGCCCATGACTGCAGAAAGTTTTAGAATCACTGACTTAGAGAACTACTTCCACTAGTTGTCCCTAATGCAGGCAATAAATATTGTTGGAGAGCTGGGACTTTGAAGGGTATTGGGAGGTGGAGATCTAGGGCACTGGAAAAGAACAAAAAGTCCAGTCAGACCACTTTACTGTCCATGTGCTATATACTCCTCAGCATTTAGAATTAAAATTCTCATAATAGAACTGAGTTGCCTCTAAAAATTTGTACCTCGTAGAAGCCCATCCCTACTCCTATCAAGTGAGGGCTTTCTTCTGAATAATTTGGATTAGCTTTACTGCCAAGACAAATGGATAGTTGAAGCCAGAAAGTATCACATCACAGAATACAATAGTTTCATCTGGGAAATTTAAGTCTCCCTATTTTTAAAAGAGAGTGAATGTTCTCATTCATATCATGAACGTTGAAGCAGAAAGTCTAGGAACTTTTGTGGAATTAGGAAAAAAGTCAGCTTCATGGCATGTTGAGTTTGTCTACATTGAAAGTTAACACTTGGACACTTTTAGCACTGGGATGTAAAACTGTGGTCAAGCTCAAAGGAAGAAAAGTGAAATTCAGGGAGGAGTTGAGTTTTCTATTGTAAATGCATGTCTGCTTCAAGTAGCATCCACATGCTAGATAAGCCTGCGGGTACAAGTGGGAAAATAATAAAAGATAACATTTTGATGGTTTACTTGGTGCAGAGAGCTGTATGTGTATTATTTCGTCACTGCACACTTCTTCATAAATGAACCCACAGCTCTCTGGTTCCACCCTCCAAGCCTTTCCCACTAAGACTGTACTGCTTCTTGAGGCTTCCTGATTTCAAGCAATTTGTTTTCTTTTTTAATCTTCACCCAAGGATATGTTTATTGATTTTAGAGAGAAAGGAAGGGACAAAGAGAGAGAAAGAGAGAGAGAAACATTGATGTGAAAGAGAAACATTGATTGGTTGCCTCCTGTACACACCCTAACCAGGAATCAAACCTAGGGCACAACCTAGATATGTGCCCTGACTGGAGATTGAACCCACAACCTTTTGGTGTATGGAACAAAGCTCCAACCAACTGATCCCTCGGCCAGTGCTTGAACAACTTGGTTTTTAATGATTATGCATATTGCTTAAAGCTCTGAGCCCTTTCAAACATCTCAGCTACTCATTAGAGGGATTTCCCTGTACAGCAGTCAATGGACAGGTATCCCAGGTCCCTCCAAAGCTGAGTACTTGCCTGGCTCTCCAAACAGTTTCCTTTCCTATATTCTCCAGGGTTATGATTTGCCTTCCTGTTACAAGTAATGAGACTCTCTGGTGTCCCTGTGACCATACTTTCCCAGAACACCAGGTTCTACAACTGGGCCTGACTCTCCTTAACATTAGCCCAGTATGACTGACTGCCTTTGGATTCTCAACCTCACAACTATAAGGTATTAAGTTTTTGTTATTTCAAGTCACTAAGTTTATGGTGGTTTGTTTAACAAGAGCAATGGGGAAATAACACAATTGTTAAGATGACAATTTTTCCCTGATATCTAGATTCAACAAAATTCCAACATGATTTCCCTTTTTCATTCCCTTTCTTTTTTTTTTTTTTAAAGGAAATTGACAAGCTGATCCTAAAATTTCATGGAAGTTCAAAGATCCGGAAATACATTGAAAGTTACTGAAGGAATCTGGGGGGATGATGAATATGTTCTAAAACTGGATTTTGGAGATAGCTGTACAACTTTATAAATGACTACAAATTATTGACTTGTAGTCATTTACAAAATCTCAAGAGAACATGTTTATGAAGGATTGAGAACCAGGCTGTTACTCAGAAACATAGCCCTATTTTATAACATTGATCCTATTTTTTTTTTAAAGGAGGTTTTATTCTATGATTTAGACTTTGGGCCTCCTCTCTGGGAAAAATAACCTTCTGGGAAAATATTCACTTTTTTAATTTGTTCACATATATCAGTTCTTTTTATTTTTCATAACAACCCTTTAAGAACTTTCTATAAAAATCCACCATGGAAACTTTCACTTTAAATACCCGTTATTGTTAATGAAATATCATCTCAGTGTTTTGGTGTTCATAGTTTACATTGGCTCACAGTTTAGAATGTTATATCTTCTTAGAGTAATAATATTCCAGACATAGAATGATAAGGATGTTTCTTGGTTACTTGACAGAAAATCCATCATATAAAAATAGATACATTTCTATGCTATAGCCTACACATTGGTGAGTAAATTTTATTTTCACTTGTATTCACACCTGTTTTATGATAATGCATTCTATTTTTAAAAGTAAATATATTTTTTCACTATTGCTTTATTTATTGAAACCTTCTCAAACTAGGGTCATCAATGTCATGATAGTACAAAGTCTTTCATTAGCTGAGATCAGCAGTCTTATCATATGCACATTTAAGCTAATGGAAGTAAATGATATATATAGCCTCAGCAAAAGTAATAATTTTAGAAATGAAAATACTGTGAAATATCACTTGTGACTTATTATACACTTTACACTACAGGTGGTATTTCACGTGTGTACAGATATACAGGGTCCAACACAAATACTGCCCCTTTTTATTACAAAGTCATAAGTACATAATTCTGTAATGTAATGATATTATACTCAAGCACACTGTATATTTTAGGTGAAATATTCAAATTAAAACTATAAATCACTACACCCATATTGTTACCCTACCAACCACACTGAAGCCAGTGTTACTTCTGCTGGGTGCTGTATATTGATACAGGATTCATTCTATATATACTTACTTATGGGCAATTAGAGATTTTTCCAGGATAATTGGGCCCTATACCTACTTGGTTTTTTCTTGCCTTACTCACTGACTCTTGTATCTAAAGCCCAAACACAGAGCATAGGGAAGGTTACATTGCCGGGAAAACCTCCTCTGACACACCTTCCCCAGGGTTCTCAGCGCCCTCTCTGTGCCCCACAGATGCTGCACATTACTCACACATGCGTCCTCTCTGGGGATGCAGCTGTCTCTCTACATGTCTGCCTCCCTGACTAGTGTGTGCTGCTTTTTCATGCAGAATCCATGTTTTATTTATCTTTGCATTCTCAGTGCCTGGGGCATTCATGGATCTCAGTAAATATAGCCTTTGAATACCAGCTAGTCAGAACTCAGATTATTCTGAGTCATAATTTATTGAACATGTGGTGTTCAATAAATGCTCCGGTCAAATGCACAACACAAGAATAAGTGGATCCACTTCTATTGACTGCAAGGAACCTAAAGTGTGTCACAATTTAAATAAAAAAAAATAAACTTTTGTGTTTATAAGACTCACTTTTTTTATTTTTATTGTTGTTCAGTTACAGTTGTCCCCATTTCCTCCCCCCCCATTGTTCTCCCTTGCCAGTTTCAATTCCTGCTCCCAAAGACAATCCCCTACCCATTGTCCTTGTCCATGGGTCCTTTGTACATGTTCTCCTTCTTTCCCTGGTTATCCCCCTCCCCACTCCACTCTGGCCCCTGTCAGTTTGTTTTTTATTTCCATGTCTCTGGTTCTTTTTTGCTCATTTGTTTTGTTGATCAGGTTCCACTTATAGGTGAGATCATATGGTATTTGTCTTTCACTGTCTGGCTTATTTCATTTAGCATAATGCTCTCCAGTTCCATCCATGCTGTCACAAAGGGCAGGAGCTCCTTTTTCTTTCTGCTGTGTATTATTCTATTGTGTAAATGAACCACAGTTTTTTGATCCATTCATTTACTGATGGGTGCTTAGGTTGCTTCTAGCAGTTGGCTATTGTAAATTGTGCTGCTATGAACATTGGGGTGCATAGGTTCTTTTGAATTGGTGTTTCAGGATGCTTAGGGTATATCCCTAGCAGTGGAATTGCTGGGTCAAAAGGCAGTTCCATTTCTAGTTTTTTGAAGAAGTTCCAGACTGTTTTCCATAGTGGCTGCACTAGTCTGCAGTCCCACCAGCAGTACACTAGGGTTCCCTTTTTTCCACAACCTGGCTAGCACTTGTTGTTTGTTGATTTGTTAATGATGGCCATTCTGACCAGTGTGAAGTGGTATCTCATTTCAGTTTTAATTTGCATCTCTGTGATGGCTAGTGATGCTGAGCATCCTTTTATATGTCTGTGGGCCCTCTGTATGTCCTCCTTGGACTGTTCAAATCCTTTGCCCATTTTTTAATTGTATCATTTGTCTTCCTGGTGTGGAGTCATGTGAGTTCTTTATATATTTTGGAGATCAAACCCTTGTCCAAGGTATCATTGGCAAATATGTTTTCCCATATAGTTGTTTTCCTTTCTATTTTGCTGATGTTTTCTTTAACTGTGCAGAAGTTTTTTAATTTGATGTAGTTCCATTTGTTTATTCTTTCCTTTATGTCCCTTGCCCTAAGGGATATACCAGTGAAAATATTGCTGCATGGGATATCTGAGATTTTCCTGCCTGCATTATCCTCTAGGAATATTATGGTGTTACAATTTATATTTAACAACTTTCACATTTTTTAAAAATCATATCTACTGCCCTTTAAGTAACATTGTATGTGACATTTAAAAAGTAATTTTTTAAATATCTGTATTGCTTATTATATATAATTCTGCATCTGTAGTTCTAAAATATTAATAATAGCTAACTCTTGTCTGAGACCATCAGAAGTGTTTTATATGTAATACTATATATAATTTACATTCAGTACTTTATGTATGCTACAATAAATACTGTATATACGCATTATATATGTAATGTATATATAGTAGTCCCCTCTTATCCATAGAGGATACACTTCAAGATGCCTAGTGGATGCCTGAAGCTGCAGAATGTAGCAAACCCAAGATAGATAGATAGATAAATAGATAGATACAGAGATATAGAGATATGTATAGATATGTATGTATAAAATATTTTCCTCAAAATATGCACCTATAATAAAGTTTAACTTATGAATTAGCACAGTAAGAAGTTAAAAACAATAGCTTATAATAAAATAGAACAATTATAATTATATACTATAATAAAATTATGTGAACATTCGCTCTCTCTTTCTGATAACCGATCTGATCATCAAGATAGCTACTAAGTGACAAATGGTCAGGTAGCATATGCAGCACAGATACCCTAAACAAAGAGATGATTCACATGATGGGAAGGATGGAGCAGGATAGCGGGAGATTTAATCACCCTACTTGGAGTACTAGGCAATTTAA
The DNA here is from genome assembly GCA_004027475.1 of Anoura caudifer. NCBI lineage: Eukaryota > Metazoa > Chordata > Mammalia > Chiroptera > Phyllostomidae > Anoura > Anoura caudifer. The sequence goes on along the minus strand of PVKU01008656.1, from coordinate 23,887 downwards.
AACTTACAAGCTGTTTATTCTGGATTTACCATGTATTATTTTCAGAACGCTGAAGACTGCTGGTAACAAACTATGGAAAACAAAACTGTACATGGTGGTGCTGAGCTAGTATACATGTATAAAATTTATATCATATGTACAAATCTTACCTACACTATTATATATCATTTACTTTCCACACAAATACTTCATTTTGTCCACATAAAAATGAGGAAACAGAAGCACAGGGAAGTTAAACAATGCACACATCATTAAATGTAGAGGATGATAGAGCCTGAATTTTAACCCACTTGTTTTCTGCCCTGAGTTTTAGCATAAAATTTTCAGCAAATCTATTGTTTAAATTCCTCTGTGTACATGGAAAGTTTAATGTTACCAAGTTAACTTCCACCTAAATTCAGAAATGTCCATTTTTTCTGAGTAATTTAAATAACAATGCAAGGGATTATAACACAATCTGATCCACACAAGAATCACAGTCACAAGAGTTGCTGAGAGTTGTCAAATTTGAACTGTAGCTTCCCATTGAAAAAGAAAAGTCCTTTGACACCCAGATTCAAAACCGGGATCAAGCTCTACAGCCCATCCAGAATGTGAGTTTCTTCCATCCAAACATAAAATGACTAAACAGTTAGCAGAGACCTTGTGAACTCACCATCTATTTATTCTGAGCAAATTAGGCCACTTGTTCACTGGAAGAAAAAAAGAGAAGAATTCAAAATAAATTAATAGGGATTAGGAAGGTGTGCAAATGCTGACATGGACTGGCAAAATAGGCATTGTGCTGGCTTTCTGTGTAAGTACTGAGTTTCCTGACCAATGTACAGTTCTATTTATTGGCAATGTATTTATTATTTTACCTTTTCTACTCTCTACAAGTGATTGAGAGAGACAAGCTACCTTAAGAACACATATATGTAAGGTTAGTTTTTAAATATCTGAAAAAGAGACTAAGAACCAGAGAGAGAAGGGAGAGATTTCGATCAGCAACCACTAAGAAGACAGATTAATGCAATTGAGAGTTACATTTAGCACTGAACTTCTTGGCAGTGAAAGCTAAAAAAGAAACATTACAAATTATGTAGTTCACATTATCTGATAAAAGAATGGAGTTTGTTCTTTGGAACACACACAATTTTTCCTAACATTAAATTCTAGGAGAAACTTCTTCCAAGGATATGTAAGTAATGGACAATATTAAATTAGCAGATAGATAAAAGTTTTGTAAAAGATGTGGAAATTTATGCTGTTTCTTACCTTCTGAATCATTCTCTATTTTCTCACATATTTACTTGCAACTGTGTAGCATTAGTCCCTTCCAAATAACCCAATATAACAATTATAAATACATCAACCCACAATTCTCAAAAAAATTGCATTAATGGCTACAAGTATGCACTATTTTTAGACTTTGGAATTTATGGAGGATTATAATCACTCACATTTGGGGGATAGACATAGAGCTTCTGATTTTTTAATTCTATCAAAATAAGTTTTCAGAAAACCCAACCATCTATTATTAGTGCAATTAAAAAAAAAAAAAGAAACATATCAACACAAGGAAGGTAAGAAGGGCATAACTTCAAAATAAAGAACAGTCCCCTAACTTGAATATATGAGCTTTTTAAAATCCTAGCTGTATAATTCTTATTATTCCTTCTTTGTAGCAGACCACTGACAGCAACCACATATCTCTTCCCCAGAATTCTTGTCACCAATATTCCAATCCTGCACAGTGCTCTCTATTGGCAAAGCTTCAGTGTGAGCTATCAAGGAAAAAGAAAATATTTCAAAGACCCAAATCTGGTTTCACAAAGCAGACCAAAAAGGGTGAACTCAGAGCTAAGAGGGAATAAATTGGTAACTGACATATCATCCTTCATATAAGCCCTCTTCCAAATTCATCATCTCTTACTGTTCCCTGTAAGGCTCATTTCACTTATGCACGTGGAGCACACCAGGTACACTCCTGCCTCAAGAGTTTGCCTTGTTCTCTTTAACCCGGGATGCTTGCCCTTCACCTCTTCTCATGTCTTTGCTCAAATGCCACCCTCTCAGAGATGGAGTCCTTGGCTACTCTAACACCACTATATCCCTCCTTAGCCTTATTTTACTCCATAACACTTACTGACATATACTAAAACACATATATAGTTTATTCACTTATTTATTTTGCTTTTCTTGGTTACCTTTCTATCCTTTATAAAAGTCTAGAAAATTACCTTTACAAGAATAGAAATTCTGTCTGTTTTGCTCCTGCTGCATGCTCAGCACTCAGAACTGTATCTGCCTCAGAGAAGGTATATGGCAAATATATGTTTGATAAATGGTATTTAAAAAACTTAACTGTTTATATACATTTAAGTCAAGAATAATGAAAAATGTATGGCTCAAAAATTAAATCATGTGCCCATGCAAAGACTTGTATAAGAATGTTTACTGCTTTATTTATAGTAGAAAAAACCCTGTAAACCATCTACCTGTCTATCAAGAGATTTGATGTATATTCTTAAAGTGGAATATTACTCATCAATAAAAATTAATTAACTACTGATACATAAAGCTACATGGATAATTCTCAAAAATGTATTGAGCAAAAAAAGCCAAATGCCAAATGTACGTACTATGTGATTCCATTTATATGAAGTTCCACAAGTGGTAAAACTAATTTTTGATAACAGAAATAAGATAGTATTTGCCTAGGGAGAAGAGAAAGGAGTACAAGGGTACTTACTGAGGTGTAGAAATGCCCTACATATGCATCGGGGTGGAAGTTGCACAGAATTATATACTTATGAAAACTCATCAAACAACACATTTTAAATGAGTATGTTTCATCCTATGTAAATGTTACCTCAGTGAAAAATTCAATTATAATTTTAATTCAGAACAAGATTGTAAAACAATCTGTTATCCCAATTTGATGATACTCTGTTAAATAAACCAGACACTCATGACTTTCTCATTCATCAAAAAAGACTAAAGCAAAAACATAAGTTTGAATTTATGAGGGGCAAGATTTGATTTCATTCTCCAGAAGTCAAGTCACAAATAAAGTGGCTAAGAGACCAGGTTAAATTCATCTGCAGAAGAACAGGGACACAAGAAATTTAATTGTTTCCTCAAATTTTAAAAAATTAAAAGACCTATAGCTCATCTTTCCTCTTCCAGTACGTCTCTTCCAGTTTTGTTATTTATCATGATGGTTACTGCTATTGAAGGCTGAGTACAAATACCATATGATCTCATTTACATGTGAATCTAGTGAAAAGAAAGAAACAGGGGTATGGATACATGGAACAGACTGACAACTGTTAGAGAGTGGTGTTGGGGGACTGGATGAAAGAAGGTGAAGGGATTAACCAAAAAACATACACACACACACACACACACACACACACACACACACAGCAGTGTGGTGACAGCCAGAGGGAAAGGGAGAAGGGGATAATTGGAGTTGGCCAAAGTGGGGGAAATGAGGACAGAAAGAGTCTTTGCTTGAGGCAATGGGCATATGATGCAGTGTGCAGATGATGTTCTATTGAGTTGTACACTAGTAACTTGTATGGTGCAACAAGCCAATGTCACCCCTATATATTCAATAAAGTAATAATTAAAAGACCTATAATTCTTTTTTCCTTTTCCAGCATGGTTCTTCCAGTCTCGTTGTTTCTCATGACGGCTACTGCTATTTAAGGCTGGGTACTGGTTTAATTTTTGAAATAGCCATAGTTTTAAAGATTGTGAATTATCGAAAGAGGTTACCTAGGAAAATGATGGGGTTTCCCTCCATTACTTTGAAAGAAATGGCTGCATGGATGAGGACTGTTTGAAGAGTCTGGATGACTACAGTTAGTCTCTCTGTATATGCTCAGATCTGCTTTAAGTTCCTATCATTTTACCATGTGCTTGTTTTTACTTCTATTTTGCCGTTTTGAAAGTGATATACTCTAATTTCTTAGAATTATTGTGCTTTAGAGCCTTATGCAAAAACTTTCACCAACTGCAGTTAACTTTCTAAGTTGCCTGATCTCTCTCCATCAGTCTACCAGAACAGACTTCAACCCATTCTTTAAACAATTGGGACTCATTGTTCCTCTGTCCTAAAGTGCCTGACCAATCCACTCACTACACAGTAGAATTTGTCAGGCTGTTCCATAAAGAAAAACAAAGAGAAAAAGAGAATCCAGACTATACTGGCCTACTGGCATTACCTGGCAAGAGTAGAAATGAAGAAAGTACAGCCGTAGCTGGTGTGACTCAGTGGACTGAACACCAGAGTGTGAACCAAAAGGCCACTAGTTCAGTCCCCAGTCAGAGCACATGCCTGGGTTGTGGGCCTGGTCCCCAGTATGGGGCATGGGAGAAGCAACTACACATTGATGTTTCTCTTGCTCTCTCCTTCCCTCCCCCTCTGTCTAAAAATAAATATATTTTTAAAAAGAAAGTACTGTGCCAATATACCTAATAGAAATCATCCCTGTCTCTGAGCATATTGCTAAAAAACACGAATAGCAAAAGGAAATGGAAAATTAAGGTTGCCCTCAGGTAACTGGTGATAAAGCAAAAAGATCAACCTCCTTGAAATCAGTAAGATATCTGTACCTGCTTACACCACCTTTTGGGCATAAATTAATGATGGTATCTGAATATAGGCTCTCATAAACCCTTCTTTCAAACATGAAGGATTGATTAGATACGGGCTTGGTCATCACTTAGTCTACATCTGTACCAATGTAGACATCCTACACTAAAAATCTTATTTACCTGCATTTCACACTGCATTGCTCAAGCTTAGAGGGCCATGGAATTTTTTTTTTTTTAAGTATCATCTTCACAGCCTAATGAATTGGTGTTGCACTGAACTCCCTTTGGAAATTTCTTGTCTACACAACATGACTTGGAAAATCATTTTGATAGAATCCGTTATTAAGCACTCCTTTAACTCACAGCTCACCTATAACAAGGTTTAAATAAGTTCGTGTATGGGATGATAACCTTCCTCTGATATAAATTGGAAAAGTTGGTGGTTTAACATCAGCCAAGTGATTCTAAAGACATAGGTTACAGGCTCCCTGTTGAACTTCAAGTGGTATAAATGTTTGAGGTTACAGCTGGAATATTCTGCTCATGGACTAAATCAGGAATTTCCACTTTTTTTGCACCAACTGGATTCTTGCCTGTTCTCACACCAGTACCCCTGACCTGGCTCCTGCATTTAATCAATGAATTTTGGAGATGATTGGATAAGGTGGTGAAGACAGGCATAGGTATGATGTAACTATATTCAACTACTTTAAAAAAAAGTCATCACAAACAAAATAAATATGCAATTGATGCTGAATTGGCAATGCTGTCTTTTCCATTATGCTAGAATATTTTTAAGTATATTTTATTGGTTATACTATTACAGTTGTCCCATTTCTCCTTCATCATTCCCCTCCACCCTGCATACCCCTCCCACCCACATTCCCCAACTTTAGTTCATATCCATGTGTCATAAGTTCTTTAGCTTCTACATTTCCCACACTATTCTTGCCCTCCCCCTGTCTATTTTCTACCCACCATCTATGCTACTTATTCTCTGTACCTTCCCCCCCTCATCCTCCCACTCCCCTGTTGCTAACCCTCCATGTGATCTCCATTTCTGTGTTTCCGCTCCTGTTTTAGTTGTTTGCTTAGCTTGCTTTTGTTTTAGGTGTGGTTGTTAATTCTGTGAGTTTGCTGTCTTTTTACTATCATATTTTTATCTTCTTTTTCTTAGATAAGTCCCTTTAACATTTCATATAAAAAGGGCTTGGTGATGATGTACTCCTTTAACTTGACCTTATCTGAGAAGCACTTTATCTGCCCTTCCATTCTAAATGAAAGCTTTGCTGGAAAGAGCAATCTTGGATGTAGGTCTTTGACTTTCATGACTTGGAATACTTCTTTCCAGCCCCTTCTTGCCTGGAAGGTCTCTTTTGAGAAGTCAGCTGACAGTCTGATGGGAACTCCTTTGTAGGTGACTGTCCCCTTATCCCTTACTGCTTCTAGAATTCTCTCCTTCATTTTAATCTTGGCTAATGTAATTATGAGGTGCCTTGGTGTGTTCCTCCTTGGGTCCAAATTCTTTGGGACTCTCTGAGCTTCCTGGACTTCCTGGAAGTCTATTTCTTTTGCCAAATTGGGGAAGTTCTCCTTTATTATTTGTTCAAATAACTTTTCCACTTGTTCTTCCTCTTCCCCTTCTGGTACCCCTATAATTCAGATGTTGGGACATTTAAAGATATCCTGGAGGTTCCTAAGCCTCTCCTCATTTTTTTGAATCTTTGTTTCTTCACTCTTTTCTGTTTTGTTGTTTGTTTCTTCCTTCTGGTCCACTCCATTGATTTGAGTTCCAGTTTTCCTCCCATCACTCTTGGTTCCCTGTGCATTTTCCTTCATTTCATTTAGTGTAGCCTTCATTTGTTCATCTAATTTGTGACGAAAATCAACCAATTGTGTGAGCATCCTAATCACCAGTGCTTTGAGCTGTGCATCTGATAAGTTGGCTGTCTCTTGGTTGCTTAGATGAATTGGTTCTGATCTGTTCTCCCGTTTGAGCCATTTTGGGTTTTTGTTGTTGTTGTTGTTTTGTTTTGTTGTTTTGTTTTTTTGGTCTGGTCTCAGCTGTTACATAGGGAGGGGCAGAGCCTTAGGTGTTCTCCAGGGCGAGGCTGCCCAGTTGCTGGGTTGTGATTCTGTATGTGGGGGTGGGGTCCAAGAGGGAACAATGGCACTTACCCTGTGCTCTCTCAGATTCCAGTCTCTTCTGCCTCTTTCCCCAAGCAAATTGGGTCCTTCTGGTGCTGGTTCCTGGATGGGTGAGCTTGTGTATATTCTAGGACCCTGTGGGTCCCTCCAACAAATTCTCCTGTGAGGCTAGGAGTCTCTCCTTGCACTTCAACCCCCACAAGTGTTTTCAATCAGTGTTTTTAGGTTTTATTTCCTGGCGCTGGGTTCCTGGGTTGCACAGTCTGTCTCACTGCCCATTTTAGCCTGGTTTATTTGTGTTTGAATATGTGACCACAATCAGCCGCCTTGTGCGCCTTGCTTGGTCTGCTTGTTGCCTCCTCGTGCCTGCTAACTGCCGCCTGTTCACCTGGGGTGTGCCAACTGCCGCCTACATGTCCGGGATCACTAGCCACTGCTTTTTCCTGCCATTATCCCTCTCTGCTGGCTGCCGACGCCACCCCTCTTACCCATCTAGGTGAATCATTGTCAGACTTCCATACAATTCAGTTTTCTATCTGTTCTATTGGTTTTTTTTGTTTCTAAATTTTTGTTGTCCTTAATTTTGGTTGTGAGAGGAGGCACAGTGTGTCCACCTACACCTCTATCTTGGCCAGAAGTCTAGAATATTTTTAATTTGATGTTTATCATTGGCAAAACGTTTGCTTCTAGAATTGCTAATGCTTTTAATGCATACAATCTTTTATTGTAAGTTTAGCGAAAAAGAGCAATTATAATTTGAATGGCATAACTTGGCCTTAAATGGTTTCCTTACTTAAAAATCAATAACTTTGTTTCAGAGCAGAAAATAAATATTTGGCATGTTGAGGGTTTGAGATTGTTTTCTCACTGCCAGAAGTCTTGCCCACCCCCCCTTTTTTTGTTTTATGAACCACTGAACAAATTTTAAGACAACATTGTATCTTCATAATTAAAAATCATTTTCAGAATTCAGTTGGGGAAATAAAACCCTACGAATCAAATATAATTGAGAATCCAATGTCATTTTCAGCCCTACAATTGTTCAAATTGATTTGATTTCAAATTTATTTAGGGACATGCTTATTTTTTTCTTCAGGTTCCAACATAGTTTATAAGTGGCTCTATTTTATGATCTAGCAGAGAGGAAGATATTTAAGATATATGGGACAGTCAGCAAGTGAGAGTGGTGGAGGAATTGTAAAAGAGGCATTAAAAAATAGACTTGTTTTTTCATTCAGAATTATAGGTAAGAAATATGACAAGGAGACCTTGAACTGTCCTCTTCCTGGATAGCCAGACTAAAATATATAAATGTACTTGATATCACTGATGACCAGAATTCACACAGTTAAGTATATGCCAGCCATCCAATGTCCTCTGCTTGGCTCTTTGGCTCATGGGTCAATATCAAATTCTCCAGAGTCCCTTTAACATCCAGTTAGGAGTCTGGAGTCCACTAGGTCTGATAACCACCACATTGCAGAGCTGCTCAGATGAAACTGTCAAGGCCTCACTGGCCTGCAGAACTGTGGACTCCTAGGAGGGTCACTCATTTCAATCCATTCTGAGAGATCCAAAAGTATCTAGGGGTTGAAATTTCAAATGGATAATTCAGGACCCAACTTTTAGCTGTATAATTTGGGGCAAGTTATTTATCCTTTATTAAAAGCCAGCTTCTTGATTTATAAAATGCAGTTGTTAATACTTATCTCACAGTGTCATGGTGAGAATCTAAGGAACTAATGCTTGTCAAAATACAGCACAATGACTCATGACAACACATAGACAGTGTTATTGCAAAAATACATTAATTAATTTACAACTCAGATTACTCAAGGCCTACATGGCAGTCCTGGTAAGGTGAGCACTCTATTGGAAAACTACTAGATAGACTCATCCAATTCCATCATAGACTTGCTCCCTCATCAATCACCCATCTAAACCTTCCCCTAGGTGGCTAAAGGAGCCAATTAGGACAATATTATTCCAGTTTGTATCTCTTTAGTTTCCTTCTTACATAAAATTATATGTATATGTATATATGTGTGTATATATGTATGTGTGTGTGTGTATCTCCAGAACATTGTACATAGGACAAGAATGCCTCAGTCCCCTTCAGAGTAGGCACCTTGGGATCTCATCTCACACAGTTCTCCCAATTGCCATCGGCTGCCCCATCTTATTTTCCTGAATCTCACTGATGGCCCAAAATCTCTTCCTATTCAAAGGTGATTTTAGTTTTGGGGAAAAGCCAGAAGTCACAGGGCACCAAATCTGGGCTATAGCAGGGCTAAGTCACCTGAGTGACATGATGTTTCACCAAAAAACTAAGCATGAGATATGATGCATGAGCAGGCATGTTGTCATGATGAAGCTGCCAATCACCAATTGCCCATAGCTGCGGCCTTCTGAATCATCCAAACAGTTTCCACAGAGAAATGTTCAAGCTTAACACAAAATCTGATGCAGATTTATTACTCTACTCTCTGTCATTTTGAATGCAGCAGTCACACAGTACACATGCTCACTCAACAGCGTCTACCACCCCTGCTGATTAGCAAAGTGAAGTCATCGTTGTTCATACATGTGCATTCCAGTTCACTCCCCTTTCCTTGGCTGCCAGGTTACATCCATGTTGTACAAACCATTCTCATTATATTAACAATGGCTGGAATTTTTCTGGACAGACATATATATCATATATTATATATTATATACACAATATACATGATATATAATATGTAATATGTAGTGTATAATATGTAATATATAAAGAGACAGACAAACTATAGAAAATCTACATACAATAAAACTGCAAGCTTTACATACTAAACAGGAAAACATGGAAATGGAAAACAATAACTATACTAAAAAAATAAAGTAAGAAAATTTGTTATAATTTCACAAAAGAGAGAAGAAAGAAAGAGAGAGGAGTGAAAGAGAGGAGAAAATGAAGGCAGAAAAGGAAGAAAATGAAGGAAGGAAGGAAGGAAGGAAGGAAGGAAGGAAGGAAGGAAGGAAGGAAAAGAAAAGAAGGTGGAGGGAGGGAAGGAAGGAAGACAGACCTTGCGCTTTCTTTTTTCTTTTTCATTTAATAATTGTTTTATTTTTTGTAGCTGTAATCTAATAATCACATAATAAAAATACCCAAGAAGAACCAAACTATGTAGCAATGAATGACAATGTGTGATAGAATTTCTGCATTCAATATATCTGGCAGAAAAACTAAAGTTAACATACTAGGTAGAACAAAATTGTCTTTAAAATATTTATTCCTTTCCTTTAAAAAATTACTGAGTCTACCAAGAAAATACAAAAACATAAGGCTGTAAGTAAATAATAGTTGTGTTTAGGCTATTACAGTGCAGGTTATCCTCAAGGCCACATACATTCTGCTTCACTGCTGCTTGCACTCTGCTGGGTTTTGATCCTTCTTTGAGTCATAGTCTGGATCATTTTCCTCATCTTCTTCCCCTTCCCCTTCCTCATCTGTTTCTTCACCTTCTTTATCATAATCATTATCATCATCTTCGATAGCTTCTCCAGTAAAATACAACACTGATCTTGGGATTATACGCTCACGTAAAAAGTGACCAATTTCAAAGTCTGCAGCAAGGATAGCTTCAGCAGCATCATCCAGATTGCCACTCTCAGGAACCTGAGGAGGAGCAAAAAAATTAAAGAAAGAATCATTGGAAACTGTTTTGGTCACAGTATGAACTGTCCCACATCCTTTGTGTTTCTGCTTTGTTTTAATGGTTTTCAAAGTGACATGCTTCCTTTTTTTCCAATCTATCTGGCACCATGTATAACACATAATTTCTGGTCCATCAAAAGAAAAGGGATCAGAATCATCTGGTTCTGACCTCATCCTATGTGTCTTTGTCAACACTTCATTTATGAAATACTCATTGGATTCAAAGTGAAATTCTAAAACAAAGCTCATAGGCTGACCAGCATGTGAAAACTTCACTTTAATATCTTTCAAGTGCTTCAGAATAGGCTCATCGTGTTCCTGAACCATATCACTGAGCAAGTCAACATTCTTAAAAACAGTTAACCAAAATTCAGGGATTCCATTGGGGTCTTGTTTTTCTTCATTCTTTTTCCCATCTTCAGTCTTGGCCTTTTCTTTCAGTTCCTCCAAAATTTCATCTTCCTCATCTGGTTTCCATTCACATTCTTCTTCTGTAGGTTCATAAACTGCATTAATGATCTCAAATCACTTATCAGTAAAGTCCAATTGAGAATAGCATACTTTCTTTCAAGATCATGAACTTCCTCATAGAACTTGGCCTCTATCTGTGCACATTTAACTTGAAGGTTTTTGAGAGCATCCACTTGTCTTTTAACTACCTTAGGCAAGCTTTCAATGTATCCTGTTGGTGTTTCTACCAAACCATCAAGTCTTTCTTGGAGGGCTGCAAGAATCTGAGGATTTCGCATCATCTGGACAGTCAGCTGACACACTGTGATTTTTGTTTCTTCACCAGTTTCTTCTTCTACTTCTTCAACATCATCCAAATCTTGATCAAGTTCAGACTGTTCTTTGTTGTCAATGTCTGCCATGCTGTAAGAACTGCAAATATCGATGGCTAGCATGGGCATCCAGGCAGCCAGAGCTGCGCAGTCAGTGACTCAGGGTGGCAACGGGAGGAGCAGGAGGTGGCGCAGCAAGCAGATGGCACTAAAAAAAAGCCAGACTTTGAGCTTTCTAACAGCTAAGGCAAAGTGGGAAAAACTAAAGATTTAAGTTCCATTCTCTGCTTTAAAAACATTGATGAAGTCATCAGAGGAAACAACATTTTTCTGGCCTCATACTCTAAGATTCATTTATCGGGTAAATGTCAAAATAAGAAATATTGAGCAACATAATGCATGGGCACTCAACATCAACTTTGGAGTTATTTTTCATTGAAATGATATTCTCTATTGCACATATAGCTCTTCTTTGTCCCTACTCAGTCTTCATTAAAAGCAAAATACAGTGTCGTAAATATAACTGTATAAATCTAGGGTCATGGAGAGGTGGTTGAAGTCCACATAGAGATCATCAAAGAAAGAGTCAGAGTTCAAGGTCTTGCAGGGATTGAAGCTGTTCAAAATGAAGGTAATTAAAATAAAGGATAATAAAGAAGTGTGGAGCCAGGTAATTGGGAGGGCCATTGATTTAGCTGTTGAAATACCTTACCAATTCATGAACTAGATTAAAATCATCTGGCTCTCAGATATCAAAAGATCGTCTAGGAATTGCATAGATGGCAGAATTAAGAATAGAGGAGGGAGGTTAAGAAAGAACGTGAACTGAAGAAATACACTGAGTGCTTGTAACATGCCAGGCCCTCCGCTAGATGCTTTTCAACAGCGAATCGTTTAATCTTCACAACCACCCACAGTAGTCTTATAGTGGTGGAGGCCAGTATCAAACACATTTATGCTCCAAATTGTGTTCTCTGCACCCCTTCTAGTGGATCATGAAAATGACCCCTTATTGGCTGCCCAGAAGGAGAGTCTAAAAAGAGAGGGTAGAACCAGAAAGGAAGTGCAACAGAGGACCAAGAGCTATGCAAACCTTCATATGTTATGAGTTTCAGGTACACAAAGAAAGTGCAGACTCTACAATTAGTTTTAGGGGAATGTCAGATTTCAGTTTTTGTGTTAAGACCAAAAAAAAAAAAGTAAAAAAAAAAAAGAGTTGAAGGTGAAAAAGTAAGTAAAAGTGAGAAGAAGAGAACAGGCACCATAGGGATTAGTTGGCCATGCAGGAAAGGGCTGCTGGAGGTCCGTTAGTGGTCTGGAAGGATGATTGTTGAATTAGTTAAATAAGCCCACCCAGACTGCAAATGGAATGTTAGTCTAGAGTCAGACTCTCCGGTCCTGAGCAACAGCCCCTCACCTTTTGTTCATTCTACCTTGCTTCCCCCAGTTCAGCAAAGCAGGTGGTGCTGGGTTACCTTCCAACACCCTGTCCACTTCACATACCCAGCCTCTCAGGACATGTGTCCTTTTTTGACACATACTCACTTTTTAAAAAATTCCTTGCACCTTTCCAATCTGTACAATTCAACTATATTTTATCCATTTTAAAATTCTTTTAAAGATTTTATTTATTTATTTTTAGAGAGGGGAGGGGAAGGAGAAAGAGAGGAAGAGAAATTCAATGTGTGGTTGCCTCTCACGCACCTCCTACTGGGGACCTGGTCTGCAACACAGGCATGTGTCCTAGACTGGGAATCGAATCAGTGACACTTCGGTTCCCAAGCTGGCACTCAATCCACAGCTGCAGCAGCCAGGGTGATGTTTTTAAAACTCAGGAAAAATTGAAGACAGGGATAAGATATTATTTGCCCAGGTGCAAGGTGAATCTAGATATAAGCCCCTTCCATTTATGAATTTATAGTCAGAATTCTAGAAAAACAAACTCATTTTTTACTTTTTAAATATTTAATTCATATTCTGCATTGTGGTGGATAAAAAAGCCATCTACCAAAGTGTCTGTACTCTGACTTGTAAATGAATAATCATAGGGCAATTTGCACATAAAAAATAATAATAACTGTCCTAAAAAGTAGTTGTACATATTTTTTATATTTCATTTAATCTTTACTGTACTTCTTCATTACCATTTAGTCCCCTTATACCCTCTCCAACAGCAACCACCACACTGTTGTCCATGTGCATGAGTCCTTTTTCCTTTCTTCAATCCCTCCACCCACTAACCTCCCCTTGAACTGTCATGTGCTCTCCATCTAAGAGTCTGTCTCTGTTTTGCTTGTTAGTTCAGTTTTTTTCATTAAATTCTACATATGAGTGAAATCATATAGTGTCTGCCTTCTCTGACTGGCTCATTTCACTTAAGCATAATGTTCTCCAGGTCCATCTATAATGGTGCAAAGGGTAGTGTTCTTTTCTATGTATGAGTAGAATTTCATAGTGTAAATGTCACACAGGCGTTTTACCCACTCATCTATTGATGGACACTTGGGCTGCTTCCATATCTTGGTGATTGTAAATAATACTGCAATGAACATAGGGGTGCTTATGTTGCTTGGAATTAGTGTTTGGGGTTCCTTCAGATATATTCCCAGAAGTAGGATCACTAGGTCAAAAAGCAGACCTATTTAAAATTTTTGACCTATCTCCATACTGCTTTCCACAGTGGCTGCAGCAGTATGCATTCCCACTGACAGTGCAAAAGCGTTCCCCTTTCTCCACATCCTCGCCAGCACTTATTTGTTGATTCATCAATGATAGCCATTATTTACAGGTGTGACATGCTATCTCATTGTGGTTTTACTTTGCAATTTTCTGATCATTAGTGACATTGAGCATCTTTTCATATGCCTATTATCACCTGTATGTCCTTTTTGGAGAAGTATCTATTCAGGTCCTTTACCCGTTTTTTAATTGGGTTGTTTGTTTTGGTGTTGAGTTTTATAAGTTATTTATAAATTTTGGATATTTACCGCTTATCAGATGTATTGGTGAATATGTTCTTCCATTCTGTGGGTTGTCTTTTTATTTTGTTGATGATTTCCTTTGCTGTGCAAAAATGTTTTAGTTTGATGAAGTGCAAGTTGTTTATTTCTTCAGTTGTTTCCCTTGCCTGAGGCGATATATCCAACAAAAGATTTCTACAAACAATGTCTAAGATATTGCTGCCTATGTTTTCTTCTGGTATTTTCATGGTTTGGGGGCTAACATTTAAATCTTTGATTCATTTTGAATTTATTCTTGTGTATGGTGTAAGAAGGTGACCTAGTTTCATTTTTCTGCACATATCTGTCCACTTTTCCCAACACCATTTATTGAATAAACTATCTTTAGCCCATTGTATGTGCTTGCTTCCTCTGTTGAATATTAATTGACTATAAAGGTGTGGATTTATTTCTAGGCTCTCTATTCTGTTCCATTGATCTATGTGTCTGTTTTTATGGCAGTACCAGACTGTTTTGATAACTATGGCCTTATAGTATAGTTTGATATTAGGTAGCACAATTCCTCCAACTTTGTTCTTCTTTCTCAGGATCACTGTTGCCATGCAGGGCCTGTTGTGTTTCCATATAAATTTTTGAAATATTTGTTCTAGTTCTGTGAAATACATCACTGGAATATTGATAGGAATTGCATTGAATCTGTAGATTGCTTTGGGTAGTATAAACATTTTAATGATGTTAATTCTTCCTATCCATGAACACAGTATGTGCTTCCACTTACTTGTATCTTTTTCAATTATTTCTTCAGTGCCTTATAATTTTCTGAGTACAGGTCTTTTATATCCTTGATTAGGTTTATTCCTAGGTATTTTATTTTTTTTTTGAAGCAATTGTGAGTGGGGTTGTTTTATTAATTTCCCTTTCTGTTAACTGATTATTGGCA
Organism: Anoura caudifer; assembly: GCA_004027475.1. Lineage (NCBI taxonomy): Eukaryota > Metazoa > Chordata > Mammalia > Chiroptera > Phyllostomidae > Anoura > Anoura caudifer. Next base: position 8,773 of record PVKU01008656.1, on the reverse strand, counting down.
TATAAAAATGCAACCAATTACTGGATATTAATTTTGTATCCTGCTACTTTGCTAAATTCACATATTAGTTCTAGTAATTTCTTGGTGGAATCTTTGGTTCTCTAGGTACAGTATCATGTCATCTGCAGATGAAGACAGTTTCATTTCTTCCTTTCCAATTTGGATGCCTTTTATTTCTTCATCTTGTCTGATTGCTGTGGCTAGGACTTCCACTAAAATGTTGAATAAGAGAGGTAAAAGTAGACATCCCTGTCTTGTTCTCCATCTTAATGGGAACACTTATAGATTTTGCCCATTGAGTATGATGCTGGCAGTGGGTTTGTCATATGTGGCCTTGTCACATGTGGCCTTTATTATGTTCAGGTATGTTCCTTCTATTCCCACTTTGCTGAAAGTTTGAACATACATACACATGCTGGATTTTATCAAATGCTTTTCCTGTATCTATTGATATGATCATGTAGTTTTTATCCTTCATTTTGTTTATGTAGTGAATCACATTTATTGATTTGTGAATGTTGTACCAACCTTGCATTCCCAGAATAAATCCCCCTTGATCATGGTGTGTGATCTTCTTGATGCATTGCTATATTCAGTTTGCTAATATTTTGTTCAGGATTTTAGCATCTGTGTTCATCAGGGATATTGGTCTATATATTTTTTTCTCTGTAGTGTCTTTATCTGGTTTCGGAGTTAGGATAATGCTGGCCTCATAAAATGAATTTGGGAGCCTTCCCTCCTCTTGAATTTTCTGAAACAGTTTGAGAAGGAAAAGCATTAGTTCTTCTCAGAATGTTTGGTAAAATTTACCTGTGAAGCCACATGGTCCAGGGCTTTTGTTTGTTAGGAGTTTTTTGATAACTGCTTCAATTTTATTAGATGTAATCTGCCTATTCAGATTCTCTGATTCTTCCTGATATATTTTTGGAAGATTGTACGATTGTAGAAATTCATCCATTTTGTCCAGGGTGTCCAGTTTGTTGGCATATAATTGTTCATAATATTTTTCTTACAATTCTTTGTATTTATGTGGTGTCAGTTGTTATTTCTCCTCTTTTAGTTATGATTTTATTTATTTGGGTCCTTTCTCTTTTTTTCTTGATAAGTCTGGTTAAAGTTTTATCAATCTTGTTTATCTTTTCAAAGAAGCAGCTTTTGGATTCATTGATATTTTGTATCTTTTTTAGTCTCTATTTCATTTATTTCTGCTCTGATCTTTATTATTTCCTTCCTTCTACTTACTTCGGTCTTTGTTTTTCTTTGTCAAGTCTTTTTAAGTGTAAAGTTACATTGTTTATTTGAACTTCTTCTTTTTCTTCTTTTTTTTTAGGTAGGCCTGTAATGCTATGAATTTCCTTCTTAGGATTGCTTTACCAGTGTCCCACAGATTTGTGGATTGTTGTGTCCTCATTTTAATGTTTCAAGGTATCTTTTTATTTCTACCTTGATCTAGTTGCTGACTCATTCATTGTTTAATAACATGTTATTTAGCTGCCATGTCTTTGCATGTTTTTCAGTGTTCTTCTTGGATTGATTCCTAGTTTCAGAGCATTGTGGTAAGAGAAGATGCTTGATATGATTTCAACATTTTTAAATTTATTGAGATGTGTTTTGTGTCCTAACATGTGCTCTATCCTAGAAAACATTCCATATGCTCTTAAAAAGTATGTATATTGTCTTGCTTTGGGATGAAATGCTCTGGAGATATCAATGAAATCCACTTGATCTAGTGTGTTGTTTAAGGATGCTGTCTCATTGATTTCCTGCCAGCAAGATCTATCCCTTGAAGTCAATGTGGTGATAAAATCCCCAAATATGATTGTATTTCTGTTGTTCTCTCTCTCTTTGTCCATCAAGATTTGCTTTACATATTTAGGTGCTTTTGTGTTGGGTATATAAAGGTTTACTAAGGTTATATCCTTTTGTTGAATTGTTCTGTTCATCATTATATAGTGTCTTTCTTTGTCTCTTACTATAGCCTTGATTTTAAAGTCTATTTTGTTGAATATAAGTACTGCTACCACAGCTTTTTTTTCTTTCCATTTGAATGAAATATCTTTTTCCAAATGTTTACTTCTAGTCTGTGTGCATCTTTCAATCTGAGATGAGTCTCTTGAAGGTAGTGTATATATATATATGTGTGTGTCTTGTTTTCGTATCCATTCAGCTACCCTATATATTTTGATTGGAGCTTTTAAGCCATTTACATTTAAGATGATTATTGATAGATATATATGTAGTACCATTATATTGTTAGACTGTTTTCTTTTCTTTCTCTTTTTCTTCTTCCTTTCTTAAAGCAAGCTCTTTAACATTGTTGAAGTATTAGTTTAGTGTTAACAAACTCCTTTAGGTTTTTCTTATCTGGGAAGCTTCTTATTGCCTTTGATTTTAAATGATAGTCTTACTGGGTAAAGTAGTCTTGGTTGTAGTCCTTGCTTTTCATCACTTTGAATATTTCATGCCACTCCTTTCTAACCTGAAATGTTTCTGTTGAGTTATCAGATGCCAGTCTATTTGTTGCCCTCTTGTAGGTAACTAATTACTTCTCTCTTGAAGCTTTTAGGATTCTAACTTTGATTGTAAGCCTTGTCATTTTAATTATAATGTGTCTCTGAGTAGGCCTCCTTGGGTGTAACTTGTTTGGGGCTCTCTGAGCTTCTTGTACTTGTGTGTCTTATTCCTTCACCTGATTAGGGAAGTTTTGAGTCATTATTTCTTCAAATCAGTTCTTGGTCCCTTGCTCACTCACTTCTCCTTCTGGTATTCCCATGATGTGGATTCTCTTATGCTTCATGTTGTCCAATATGTTTCTTAAACTCTCCTCATTTTTTATTCTTTTTGGTGCTCTGCCTTGGTGTTCTTTTCTACCATGTCTTCCAAAACACTGATTCAATCCTCTGCTTCATCTAACCTACTGTTATTCCCTCCAGTGTATTATCTATTTTGGATATTGCATTCTTATATCTGACTGGTCCTTTTATGGTTTCTATGTCTTTTTCATGCTCTTGAGTATCAGCTAGAGAGTATTCTAGACTCTCTAGCTGATAAATTGCATGCCTCCATTTCATCTAGTTCTTATGGAGAATTCTTTTGTTCTTTCATTTGAAGTCTGTTTCTTTGTCTTCCTATTTGAGTGCTTCTTTGTATTTTCCACCTTAGCTGTTAAACGAATCAGCCATTAAACTGCTCAGTTGTTAATTTAATAAAGCTGTGATCAGCAGTCCTGCTTAAGCACCACAAGGTGGGGCAGAGCAATTACCGTGGGCAGGGCTATTACTTCCCCTCAGACTGATGCCACTTGGAGAGGGGTGCTGTGCCTGAGAAAGATGCTTCTGCAGTATGGGGAAAGACTCAGCACAAGGATCCTGGTAGCTGCTCCTTCAGCTCTCTCCCCAGAGCTACCTGCCCCAGACTCTACTCAAGCATCTCTAGTACACTCTGCCTTCCCTGTGCTAGATTCAGGGTAAGTGGCTGCAAATGAAATTTTGTGATTGGCCCTTTAAGAAGCTCTCTGCATCTCCAGCTGTCTCTCCTTGGCAAACAGAAACCTCATTGCTTTTCACAGCTGGATATTGTCTGGGTCCCTTTCTGGCTCTGACACTATAGGCTGGGGAGCACAGCTTGGTATTTAGACCCCACACTTCTCATGGGTAATCCCCTGGCCACTGAAATATGTTTCTAGAACTTCAGCTGCTGCTCATTGGAGCCTAGTCATCACTTTGACATCTCTGCCTTCCCTACCAGTCACATTGAGTGAAATGGTTTCTTCTGTCTGTCCTTGGTTATAAGGCTTCTCTTCAACTAGCGTTCAGTTGGTTATTCTGGCTGATTTTTCTACAATTTAGTTGTAATTCCAGATTGATCCTGGGAGGAGGAGAGTGTAGCCTCCACTTACTCCTCTGCCATCTTGGATATCATAAAAAAGTAGTCATGTTTTTACAAATTAATCCCTTGTGCCCTGGCCAGTGTGGCTCAATTGGTTGGAGCACCGGCCCATAATCAAAAGGTCGCACATTCAATTCCCCATCTAGGCATGAACAGGAAGTAACCCAATTGATGCTTCTCTCTCACATCAATTTTTCTCTCTCTCCCTTCCTCTCTCTCTAAAAAACAATGAAAAACTCCTTAGGTGAAGATAAAAATAAATAAATAAAAATTAATCCCTTGCTGCTTTCTGTCATGAAGGACATAGACAATTAGATGGCAAGAGGACATGCAAATGTGGGAAGTATTCAGATAAGACTCTGCTTGCAGAGGAAAGGGCATCAGCTGATAGAAATAGTCTAGATATGTCTTATACATGGGTGATTCTAAAGATCACAGAATCCTCTGGAGAAGGATGCTTAACCCTCAATAGAAAATTTTAAGTAGATTATTTTTTTCTCACCTAGTTAATCAGGGCCAGGAGTGAGGAATTAGATAATATCATCCTATTCCCTTGATTGTGAGACTGATTTACTAAGAGCTTTTGGTTCATTTGTTTGATTTGGGGGAAGGAGCAGGGGAAAGTAGGGGGGAAGGAAAACAAAGAGACACCAGAGTAAACATGCATGTTGAATGTAAACCTTACTATCATTTCAGAAATGTCAAAATGCATGAAGATGTGCATCTTGCAATCAGTGAAATAAGGTAATAAAGGTAATAGTACCATTTTAAAAAATAGTACTGGCAGGTATTTGCTCTTCCTTCATGGTCATTTAATTGCCCCTAACAAGAAAAATAAATATTAGCATAACTTTTGAGAGTAGCCTTAGTTTGACATTCTCAGGAAGAAAGTACTCCTATGAACTCAGAGATTCTAAAATGTTCATCCAAGTCTTCTTGGAGCTAGAACAATGATACATTGGGAAGTGGAGGCAAACAGCTAATTTGACTGAAGTATTTAACCTGAACAGAGCCTCGTACACCAACCTTGCCAAGGTGCATTGTTGGGAGTAGGCAGTGGACCAATCCTCAGATCACCCATAGCATTCATTTATGGTAGTGGTACATGAGCATCCCTCATCTTTGTGCTTTGGTGACAGCTTAGAAATATGAAAAAGTTTGCCCCTGTATTTTAACAAAGCAGATTAAGGCTAAGTTTCTGGAACGCAAGAGTGGAGGGAAGCTTTGCCCAACCCAGCAAAAAATCTCTATTCATAGAATATGTCTCTTGATGCCAAAAGAAAAAAAGCTAAAAATGGGACCATATGGGGAAGAGAGAAACTTAAGGCAAAGAGAAAAAGGGAAACAAATTGTTGCCAGAACTCACCCATGAAGCTAGATTGAGTAAAGACCACACTCCAAGTTGCTCCACAGACTGCCCCAAATTCTCTCTTCACCCTGCTAGTCACTATTCTCCCACAAATACATTGAGTCCCAGAAGATATTGCCAAATGAGGCTTGCCACTCTTGGGTACACTTGGGAACCCCCATTCACTCTAGTGCTTTCCAGTCTCTGTGCCTTAACTATGCCAATAGATTCCCCCATAGAATGTAAGATCCCAGCTATGCCCAGAAAAATTATTTACTTCTCTCTCTTAATGACCATCTTAAATGATACCTTTTCCATGAAATCTTTTCTGAGCTTAGCTCCTTACACTCTGTCTTCTTAAATCACTTCCTTCATATATAGTGTTATGATCATTTGTGTCCTTGTCTTATTTTTCCTGATAAAAGTTTGTGCAGGGCAGGGATTTGGTCTTAATAATCTTCTATTCTCTGAGCATATGGGCCAGTCATTCCAAGTTACATTAAATATGAGTATTTAACAGAAACTAGTTCAATTTAAAAAAATATGAGAGCTTCTGGCCAAGATGGAGGCATAGGTAGATATATATGTTTCACTTCCTCAAAAAAAAAAAAAAAAAAAAACAAAAGAAGGACAACAACCAATTTAAGGACAAAAACAACCAGAACTGCCAGAAAAATCAAACTATATAAAAGTCTAATAACCAAAGAGTTAAAGAAGAAACATTCATCTAGACTGGTAGGAGGAGCAGAGACCAGCAGCTGGGGTGGAGAGGACATATGGCAAGGTGGCAACTGCCAGATCAGGCAGGCGAGGAGACAGCTGGCTGACTGGGCAATCACAAGTTAATGTACAGATAAACCAGGAGGAACAACTGGGGAGTGAGATAGACCACATAACCCAGGATTCCAACATGGGAACATAAAGCCTCAAAACCCTCTGGCTATAAAAATCTGTGGGGGTTATGGTGGCTGGAAAATTCCCAATCTCACAGGAGAGTCTGTTGGAGGGACCCATGGGATCCTAACACATACAAAAACCCACTCACCTGGGAATCAGCACCAGAAGGGCCCAAATCACTGTGGGTAGCAGGGGAAGAGACTGAAAGTGGGATGAGAGCTGTCTACCATAGCCTTAGTAGGTAAGAGAGATTTTCAATAGTTCTTGTCCAAGTACAAAGGGCACAAAAACCCAACAGCAAGGAAAAACCTACTGCAGGCAGGTATGACAAACTTAGATTAAGATCAACCTGGGATTCTGAGAGGTTTCTTTCCCAACCACATTTGGGAATCCAAGGTTCCTCCAAGCGAAGGAAACCTTCACTAAGCAGAGAATTCCAGAAGCATAAAGGATGGTAATAATAATAATGGCAATTATTATTCATTGACAACTTGCCTTGTGCCAAGAGCTGTGCTTAGAATTTTTCATCCATTTTCAAAATTTCTTCTCATAGAATACATAGGACTTAAATACTATTGTTTTTCCTATGTTACTGCTGAGAAATCCCAAGTTTTTAAGGATGAATCCCAGCTACTACGTGGTATGTCAGTCCAGGTCCTCCAAGAAGCAAATGCAAAGAGGAGATTAAACATGGAAGAGATTTTGTTGGGGAAAAAAAAAAAACACAAAAGACAAAGGGAAAATAAACAGGAGTGGTCAGGTGAGCCTTCAAACAGCAATACTGACAGGTCTGACTCCTTGAAAGGAGAGGTGGAGTCTTCCTACATGTAAGGCTCCATAGATCCACTTCTTCCCCTTATCCTGAGATTAGGGTTCTGAGGTTTTTACATGAATCAAAGTAAGCTTATCATTTTAATGTATTAAGAAACTAGGACATGATGGCACCTTCCCTCTGTCTAGAGAGCACTCCCTCCCTCCTGCAATGTAGTTCTTGTGAATTGCAGTCTTATTTTTAAATTCCAAGTTTGTGCTCTTATTTTCCATAAGCATATACAATTACATTATTTCAGAGATACTGCAAAGTAAGCTGTAGTTCAACAGATTACTTAATTAATGAATCAGGCTTGATACCTTTCCTGGCCAATTCCTTAGTGCTACACATCAATCTTTGATCACAACTTCATGGAGAAAAGTATGATTCCAGCAATGTTAAGGCATTAAATCCACAAAGAATTACCAAAGGTCCCACCTAACATCAGGAAAAAGATAAGGCATCATGGGGATACATAAGGCCAGCAGGAGACATGGCCTAAAAAGAAATGATTTTACTTAACATTTTCAGGCCTTTGTCAAGAATAAATTTTCATAAAAATTCAAGAAGATGTCCATAATCTCTTGTATATTTTTTATTCTAAACCAGTACTTTCTGGTCTGGTTTTGTAGCCCTTGAAAGGTCTACAAATTTATATGAAGGTGAAGCATCAATGGCATAAATAACATTCTCTTCACACACTGGCTTTATCTTTTACAAAAACCCACTAATGTTATGGTGATTAAAAACACGAGAATATATCTTAAAGCATGACTAAGCTGCAGAATCGGTAATATCACTAGGTTATTTCTCAATCCATGGATACTCAAAGTACAGCTTCTAGCATGCAACAGCTTGTGATGTTTCTCTGAGTTTCAAAAGGAGATCTATATTCAAAAAGATTAGAAACATATGCTATAGAAACAATTCCCTATACTATTAAATAATTGAACACTATAAAGTCCCCCAATGTCCTTGGGCCAGACCTTCCTTAAAAGTGATACTATGACACTTCCGGCCAAGATGGAGGCATAGGTGGACACACTGTGCCTCCTCACACAACCAAAATTAAGGACAACAAAGATTTAGAAACAAGAAAACCAGAACTGATGGAAAAGTGAGCTGTATGGAAGTCCAACAACCATTCATCCAGACTGGTAAGAGGGGCAGAGTCATGGCAGGAAAATGTGGAGGTTGGCAGACCTGGGTGCGCAGGCAGCAGTGGCTGGAAGATCCCAGGCATGCAGGTGGCAGCTAACAGATCCCAGGTACACAGGTGGCAGCTAGCGGACCCTAGGCATGGGTGGCAATGGTACAGACCCAGTAAGGCTGCTCTAGGCGGCTGGCTGACCAGGTGGTCCCACATTCGCATGCAGATAATCCAGGTGAAGGGGAAGTGGTGGAAGGGACTGGAATCTGAGATGGAGCTGAGCAAGCGCCATTGTTCCCTCTCAGACCCCACCCCCACATACAGCATCACTACCCAGCAACTGGGCTGCTCTGCCCTGAGGAACACCTAAGGCTCCATCCCTCACTACATAACAGCTGCAACCAGACCAAAAATGGCTCAAATGGGAGGACAAATCAAAGCCCCAGAGCCAATTCATCTAAGCAACCAAGAGATAGCCAACCTATCAGATGCACAGTTCAAAGCACTGGTGATCAGGATGTTCACAGAATTGGTTCATTTTGCTCACAAATTAGATGAACAAATGAAGGCTATAATAAGTGAAATGAAGGAAAATGCACAGGGAACCAATAGAGATGGGAGGAAAACTGGGACTCAAATCAATGGAGTGGACCAGAAGGAAGAAACAAACAACCAAACA